>JAULKJ010285902.1:0-12730 GCA_032355405.1 Rubia balearica | reverse complement strand
TGTCCTTTAACTTAGACGGTGGTTTCCTTGAGTAAAATACTCCCTACCCCCAGTCAAAGGACGCCAATTATCGCTAATAGCGCCTCGAATCTGGAAGACTTTGTCGTCATAGATTCCTAGTTTCTTCATCCATGCAATTTGTATCATGAAATGTTGTAACCGAAGTTATTGTGGCCAGATAGAGATCATGCACTTTACACACGGATTTTGTAAAATATTATTGCGCATTTGATTCTCTCAATTTCATTCGTGGAGTCAGCTTACTGTTATCAAGCTATCATACTTGACATAAAAATGAGTGAGGACCTCAATCTCTTCGACCGCGACTACAAAGTTAGCCCACTGTTGTTTGGCTATCGAACTCGACGTAAACAGGAGAAATCGAGTAACTAAGAATATTGTTTATACCTTTTGGGGGAAATTGTGATGTCAACCTAATGATATGAATTTGCTATGTTGTCGCTTTGGAGGGTAGTTGAAATTTTTTCATCCTTTTGGTGGGAATCTGTATATTTAATCCCTTTGAAAGGGGTATCGTAGATTCATACCTTTGGGAGCAATAATAATTAAGCCCTTGAGTAGGCTGTTAACTACGATGCAATGCTGAAAATACAGATCGTAAATTAGATAACTGGATGTGGCATTTGGCCTACAAATCCATATAGTAGATAATTGGATGTGGCACTTGGCATGCAATATCTAGAGAACAATAATTGTAGCGTTTCAACATTCATCATACCATTCTCACTCTCGAAGCAGCGTTTCAACATACATCTTACAATTCACACCCTCGATGCAGCGTTTCAACATACATCATATAATTCTCACCCTCGATGCAGCGTTTCAACATACATCTTACAATTCTCACCATCGATGCAGCGCTTCAACATACATTATACAAATATCACCCTCGATGCAGTGTTTCCACATGCATCATACAATTATCACTCTCGATGCAGCGTTTCAACATACATTATACAATTCTCACCCTTGAAGCAGCGTTTCAACATACACCATACAATTCTCACCCTCTATGCAGCGTTTCAACATATATCATACAATTCTCACCCTCAATGCAACGTTTCAACATACATCATACAATTCTCACCCCTCGATGCAGCGTTTCAACATACATCATACAATTCTAACTACCGATGAAGTGTTTCAACATACATCGTACAATTCTCACTCTCGATGCAGCGTTTAAACATACAACGTACAATTCTCACGCTCGACGCGGCGTTTAAACATACATCGTACAATTTTCACCCTCGATGCAGCGCATAGTGTACACTATTAATTGCCTATAGCTATTCTTGGGTAAGCTACTCCCCTTCTAGACAAGTAGAGCTGGGATCCTTCGACCTATAGCATCGTTTATAGTGGGCGTGCTATTCCCAAGTTGAGGATCCCTTGAGTTCAATAGTTTTTTGGCTGAAATTGTTCACCTAAAAACCCTCTGAAGACAATGTCAATATCGTAATCTCAAAGTCAGACCATATTCAGTGCCTAGGAAATGATTTGGGATGATAGAACTAATATCATGCCAAAAACATAATCTCGTGAGCCTCCTAGCACTTTCAAAATGTTATTTGGATACAAATAATATCAAAGTAGAGATGCGTAACAATTTGTAATTGTATGCATGCAGTTCTTGTTTACTGCAAGTTCACGACCTCTGTACTTGTTTCCACAATACATGATAATAATGGAGAACCATAAAATCTCATATATTACTTGAAGAAGCAAAAATATTTTAATTCACAAATAATATTTTATGAACACTAATGCTTCATTTCTCAAGACTGGCGCTGTTTTTAAATATTTCCCCACAAAAGGGAATTCTTGAAATGTCATCTGGGTGTCCAAAAAAATCCAAAAGCTCCTCCGTCTTTTGGCTTGCCCCTCCAAACTATTCTAGCTTCTCTAAAATCAAAATAATTGATGCATCATTATTTCCCCTAAAATTATTTTAAAATATGAAAAATAATTTTAATAATTTTAATTCAGCCCAAGTAACTATTATTTTAATCACCTACAAAATGATTTTCTGCAAAATTCTTCTATCCGGCCAAAGTTGATCAAGCTAACAGGTGGCGGAACTAGACCAAAATTTCAGGAGGGGCGGATTTTACATTTAAAAAAAATCCGGCTCCCCCTTCGACAAAGTCACAACAGAAGTAGGTGTCCGGCGAAGACGTCTCGTCTCCGTCGCTCCGCTGCTCGTCAGTTGAAGCAAGGGTGAAAACAGAAAAGCCTAAATCTAGAAATGAGAATTGTATTTATGCCAATTGGGCTTCAAGTTCAATATGTATTAATGAATAAATTTTTACTGGGCCTATTTATTACTAAAACAGCCCAAACTAACTTTTGATTAGACCCAATTTTCAGAGCCTCCTTCTTCTGTTCGTCTTCAACGTTTGAGGCTTTTCTTCTTCTGTTCTTTGTCTTCACCGGCCACTTCCCACTTCCAGTTTCCGGCGAATCTTCGACGCAACGACGCCACTCCATTATCACCACATCCAATCTTTTCCTGGGCGGGGCAGAGTTTAATACTTCCAACATTACCCTTTCATTCGCCGGAGCTTGAGGGGGCCGCACCGGCTCGCTCCCCCAATTCTGCCATTGAAGCTAACACCGCTATCTTTTTTTCCCAGATAAGGCATAATATTAAAATGGACCTTTTACTGTTTACGATTTCCAAGTCGTATTCAACAAATTAAACGTTATACACGAATAATAGTCAGCCATTATCACATTGTCAAATTAACATGACTACGAAAAATCTTAAGCAGTTGTACGACACTTTGATAAGTTACTAGGAACAACTACCTACTCCCTTTGTTTTCTTATTATTTATAACACTTCACTTTTGAACACTAGAATTTAGAAGATGTTAACGAGTAGGGAAAATTGGTCCGTATAAGGGAAAAATTGGACCGTAATTGAAAATAATCTAAATTTAACCATAATTGAAACAGGTCATTATTATATGATCATTTGTAGCTCACCTATTCCGTGATTAGCTAAAAAACTAGCAACTGGGATTCTTAATTAAGTCTTGGACTGGTCTGTCTATCAGAAAGTTCCTTGAAAAATCAAAATGTCACCTCAGAAGTCGGAAAAATAGTACATTTTTTTCAACTTCCTTCTAATGTTGATTTTCTCTTCCCATTCCCAAAATCATTTGGCAAACTCCTTACCTTTTCAAATACCTCAACTGGCGAAAAACCATTTCATTCTCACAAATCGAACATGCAAAGTGCTCTTTCACTGAGTATCGAGATAAATTTCCACGCGGGAAAATTATTAACGGTACAAAACAATAGTGCCTTCACTGTAAATTCTTCTCCAACACTTCCATCATAGGTGAGGACACCTTCTCTGAACAATGTATACAGATCATCAACAAGAGAAGCAAGGTACACATTAATATCATTGTCCGACTGCTTCGGTCCCAAAATCATCATGGACAACAAACATACTTTATTTTCATCATCAACCACGATGGAAGATTATAAATAACTAACATAACATGCCAAGAACTATGAGTGATATTCATATTACCAAAAGGATTCATCCCATCAGTAGATAAGACTAACCTCAAGTGTCGGGGTTCAACTCCAACTCCAGGTATATGGCATCAAGCTTCTTCCATTACTCACCGTTTGACGTATGTCAGATTACATCATCTTTCGGTCGAACACGTTCAGAATGATAACGTAACAACTTGGCATTTTCCTTGTAAGCAAACAATTTCTTCAGCCTTCGAATGATAGGCATGTACGATAACATTTTGGTCGGTGTCTCTTTCTTCTATGTCAACCCCAATTTTGCACAAACAACAATCGCCCCACGCTTTAGCTTGAACCTAAACTCACCACACACCCGACAACTATCTAGGGCCTCATCCACCTTCCCCCGGTATAGCATAAATCATTCAGACATACATGGATTTTTTTTCAACTCCAATATCATTGGAAAAATAATCCGTTTTGCTGCCCACGACCTATCCGGCAGTAGATTTCCATCAGGAAGCAATTCCTTAAACAATTCAAGAGTTTCTGTTATCCCTTTATCTGTCCACCCAAATTTAGCCTTCAAATTCATCATTCTCAAAGTCGCACTCAATTCTGAATGCTTATAGCTGGTATATAACAGATTACTTTTGTCATTATGAAACGCTTCTAGGCTTCCCATGAAATTTTGTAGCAACATCCTCCACCATCTCATCAAATTCATCAACTTCTTCTACTTCACTTCTTACCGTTCTCTTTACACATTCTTCATTCACAAGCTCCCCATGCCACACCCATGTGGTGTAAGATGTTTGAAACCCACGGATGATGAGATGATCCCATATCTTCTTCCTCCCCGAAAAGGCATAATCCCTAATTCTTACATAGACATCATGCACGCACAGAGGCATTCTTAGATGCATGTTCAAGCGCCAAAACAAGGAATGATTCTACCAAAGGAAGGTAATCAGGGGATTTCCAACGATCATTAATAATGAGCTCAATGCGATCCATTACCGCCCAAGAAGCTACATTGAAATAGCACCACTTAACACATCAATTACCCTACGATCCAAAAACACAATATCCATGATTTCACCCATATACCCATTAATTCAATACCATTCTAGCCTTGAAATTACTTCCAAGTACATAATAATTGAGTCCCCAAAATTTCTCCCTTCATACAACACATTACCCCTTCCAAAGTGAATAAACCCTAAACAATAGAGTCAACACATGGGTTCCTATATACACCTAACTTATGAATGTACATCTATGCATCAAGTTATGAATGTGTACACTTACCTCACCCAATTAGTTTCTTATTGAAGAATCAAAGTGTTTCCATTTAAAATGCTTAGTTTTTTGAAAATGAAATTCGTATAAAATGAAACTAGATTCTTATTGTTTAAAGAGCTCCGAGATCGGAACTCAATATCATCAGCCGTGCTTTATACCAGAGATTCTTACGAGATTGGAACTTGGTCCAGAGTCATTTATGAACTCGGTACATGTCTCACCTCTTCAATTCCAGTTCTCAATCTACTTCTGATTGAGGAATTGGGATCGGTGTATTTTCAAAATCACTTTAACATAGCTTACTTTGAAAATGCTCAATCAAACATGTTCCAAATTTAACCGACTTTGAAATACACCATATATAGGCGGTTGGAAGAAACCAGCTTCTAAAAAGAATAAACCGACTTCAAAAAAATGGAGAGTCTGAATCCAACCACTTCCGAACTCAGAAGTACCCTGGGAAGGCAGTTTAAAAATAGTACAAATCCAACTTTGATTAGATGGCTTTAATGAGCCTGCCTCCACTAGTGAATGCTGGCCAGTGCTAATATGTTTAAAGTGGAAAACCTTATCTGAAGTTCTGTTCGTTTTTCTTTTGAACTATCCATTTCTCATAATAATTAATGCGAGTTGGATTGAACATTTTTTTAAATGAACATTTTTCCTTTAATCATCGGGATCCAAAACACGATGATATCCTTTCTTTACCAAGCAATCAATATGAAAAAAGGAGCCCTCAACAGAGTCGTGTACGAGATTGTCTTATAGCTAGAGAAGTATTAATGTGCAATAGAATAAAGTTTAATTACAGTTGAGGTTTTAAATGTAATTTATAAAAATATAGAATAATGAGGGATCTAAATGCAAATATATTTTTTGTGGTGCTGGGCACAAATAATTTAGAAATTAATGATTTCAGGTCAGAGAAATTTGCTATCAATTTCCCTCATTTTTGCACAATGCACGGATTTTAACTACCATAATTGATGTTTCTTTTATTTTTTTTAAAATTGAAATGTCAATGACGAGGATATTAGGGTATCCAACTTTTCATATTGATTATCAGATTGGCTAATAGCTATTACAATGAGATATGAACTAGGCTCATTTACACATAAACACTAAATATTTCATTTAGAACAAGAGAGTCTATGTGGTAGCATGAAAAAAAACATAATCATGATATATAATCTACGATGATACATAACATATGGTGGTCCTCTACAGTAAACCATCTAAACAGCTCGACCCAAATCCGCCACCCTAATTTGTTGACCAAATTGAGATGGCGTCCCACCTCGGATTGGACACATTAGATAGCATAAAACTTGTAAGAAAGTCCCCAAATTGGAGTACCTTGTCCTATCTAGCCGGAATCTATCAATCTGTTCTAAATCATCACGTCGGAATCGCCAGAAGTTAGTATTTAAACAACTTTTAACTCAGATTTCTTCTAAATGTAGTTTGGGAACACATTGAAAATCAAACATGCTTTTACAAAATAAGGGCTCCGAAAAAACATAGTTTGGTACATAAAATCTAAATCTAATGCTAAAATCAAAATGAACCTAATTTTAGATGCCTAGTATGATAGCATTTAAAATTGAAATTTTAAATGCTATCCTCATTTTTCATTTTTCTGTTTTAAAACTTAAAAGAAAAGAAAGCAAGTAAAATAAAAGGGAAAACTTGCTAAAATTATTTTTTAAATTAAAAAACATAAAGCTCACTATAAAAAAAGAAAAGGACATAGACCAGCTTCAGTGGCTCCGCAGGGAGGATCTGTCTGTATTGGCGTGTGAGCGGCACCCTCAGGATGTGGCAGCACGTGGTAGAACTGACGGCGCATGGTCAAGTTCTGCATGGATGCCACTATTGATGCATAGATCTCGGCCAGTTCGTCGTTGAAATTTCTCCTTGTCGAAAACCTCCATATCTATGTATATTAGGCCATGAAACTTCCTAAATCTTGGTCAGCTTTCCGGATCGAAAAATGGAGTATGTGTCCAAACACGGCTGCTATATGGTTGTTGTAGCTACAATCAACTTGTTGAGAGATGTTACCTGCTTGAAAATGAAGTCCCGAAAATTGATTATGAAGACGAGAAGGGAGTTTTCCCTTGTTTGTATTTGGAAATAAATTTTGATATAGCGGAGCAGCTAAGAAGGTTCAGTTTGGGAAGAAGGTGGAAGGGAGGTGTGTTGGTGGATGGGGAGGGTGCCAGAGGTGGTCAGTAGCGGCGCCCTCCCCAAGAGTTAAAACTGGTAGGGTTTTCTTTGGAGAGCACCGGTAGGGTTTTCTTTGGAGAAAACGTGGGTAGAGAGAGAAAATTCATCTTTGTCGAATTCCTATTGTGGAGTACTTTTATACTAGAACTGATGTTTCATATTAAGTACTTGATGTTTCAACCAAACCGTGTGATATTTTCTTAAAATCTGTTTTCACTAAAATCATGTGTTTTAAAGTTAAATTTTGTTCTTTTGTTGCAAATATTGTATTTAATTTTTTTGACATTTTATACATATTGACACTAGTTAGTGATATTATATGAGGTCTCCTGACAAGTGACCTATCCTTAACTGTATATTGTTTACTTGTACACTGCATTTGTTAAATTACACACTAAAATTTGAACATTTTAAAAGTTAAGGATTGTAACTTTTAGTAGTATTATACTACATATGTTTTCACATTCAAATACACCTGAACGAATTTTTTGAACGCTTCCTACGAATAAGATTAAACGAAAATTTTAAGAAAAAAAGGAAAGACAATTGGGAAAAACCGTATTTCCATAACCTCATGGAAAGACGAGAGTTAATTAAAATAATAAAAGGTAAAAGGTTTTAGTTGCAATATTGAAAATTTATTATGCAACATGTTGTAGTTATAAAGTTTACAATCCGATTCATGCAACCCGAAAATTTTATCTTCATTTTTTCCTTCTAATTTGCACTTTAAATCTTGGTCTTTCCATAACTTTGGAAAGACAATCTCTCCATAACTTTGGAAAGACAATCTCTCAATAGTCAGACTCAAAAGGAAAAGATAATAGTGTCGGCAATAAATTAAAAAGGAAAAAAATAATGCTTCTTCGTAATAAAAGTAAATGAAAAATTAAAGAAATAAAATTTTAAAAAGGAAAAGATAAAATGCAAAGTTGTGGGAAAGATTATCTTTACATAGGTATATGGAAAGACATGGTTGAATTTGAATTATGGAAAGAGAAAATATTGTAGTTGCAATATTAAGAATGACAAAGTCTTGGGAAAGACCGTCTTTCCATAAGTTTATGGAAAGACGGGGTTTAATTAGACTAATAAAAAGTAAAAGGTCTTAGTTGCAATATTAAAGTTTTATTATGAAACATGTAGTAGTTATAAAATTTATAACCCGGTTCATGCAACACGAAAATTTTTATCTTGATTTCTTTTAATTTACACTTTAAACCTTGGTCTTTCCATGAATTATGGAAAGACCGTCTTTCAAGAGACGGACTCATTAAAAATTTACTATGCAATGTGTTGTAGTTATAAATTTATGATCAGATTAATGCAAGTTAAAATTTTTATTTTTATTTTAATTTACATTTTAAACTTTAATCTTTTCTTAAGATATAGAAAGACGTCTTCACAGATCACTAAAGATAATTGTGATGGCAATAAATAAAAAAGGGAAAAAGAGAATGCATTCTCTCTGTGCTTCATACCAAACAGACGTTCTATTCTGTTCCCTCAAAACCCTAAAACCCTTTTCTTGCAATTTCTTCGCTGGGACCGATTTTGGTCACCGACGCTTGTCGCCAGACTCACGCCGTCGTCTTCCGTTCGACATTCTTCGCCGGATTCACGCCGGTTTGTCCGTTCGTCGTTCTTCGCCGGCCTCACGACCTCTTCTTCATTCTTCTCCGGCCTCATCCGTTCGTCTCTCTCCCATCCGGTCTTCGTCGCTATATTCGTCGCTCAGTTGCGTCGGAGAGAAACCAGTAAGTCCCTTTCTCAGATCTGCGCTGAAATGTTGCCATTGTTGATTAACAGTGCCGCATGTGCTTATTTTTTGCAGTTCGTGGGTCGCCGGCTTGAGGCGCAGTTCCGGCCGTTCTCGGCGTAGCATAAGGCTCCGCCTTTGATTCAGCGCGTGAGCCTAACGCGCAACCAGAGTGTCTGCGCGTGTCCACAGGCGCCATCTTCGTGGTGACTATTTTTCGCAGAAAATATCCTGTACGTGATTTCCTCAAAAAAATTCCAGAAAACTTATATATGTTTTTGTGTTTTGTGGTGTTAATTATTTGATATGGTTTTAAGGAGTTTTTGATGAGTATGATCAGCATATAAGAAGTGTGCGCTTTAATTGTGTTCAATTTTTGTAGAGAAATTACTGATGATTTTTGTGTATGAAAATGAGTGTGCATGAGTGTGAATTGTATTGTGTACTAAAGCCAATTACAGGGATGAATTGGATTGCTAAGTATATGGTATTTGTTAGTGAATATAATAAAATCGGTTGTAATCTGTGTTTGTGTTTCTGTGAAGTTAGATTTAACTAAGAAAAAGCATATGGGTTTTTAAGATTGATTTTGTAGATGAATTGAGGAGATGATGACAATTGAAAAGTGTATGATTAAAAATTGGGGAGATGACAATTGAGGAGTGTATTGATTATGAATTAGTTGTTCTTGTATGATGTTTTGATGTTTTTGAGGGTGTACTTGTACAGTGGATGCGTCCTCTATTAATATAGAAATTTTGCTCCCTGCTTAATTCCACCAGTACATAATTTTCTGAAGTCTCACATCCTGCACCACCGGAAGCACGAGCATGATGACCAGTTATGCAGAGTGGAGCTATGAAATTCAACATACAGAAGATATATTCACTCATCAATTATTGAGGATGCCAGTCAGAAGCGTCGTCTGGTATCGGTGCTTATCGAAGCTGTACCGGGAGTTGATTGACAGTTCAGATTTCATCCGAAAGCACTACGATCTCTCGGTGAAAACTAGACCTACCATTATATTACCGCGGCGACATGAGAATGATGGAATCTATCGGGGAAACATCCTAGTGGAGATGGATTTAGCCTTGTCGGTTGTAAAATTCACTGTTGCGCCACCGGATGCTGGTTTCGTGGGGTTTTGCAGGGGCATTCTCTGCTATAAGTTGGATAATATTTTCGACTTCTGGAACCCATACACTGGAATTCATCGGATGAGCACACCGGATCCCGGTCCAATCACCAGCAACTACTACTTTTATCTTTTGGGATATGATGCTGTAGCCGACGATGTGAAAGTACTCAAAATAGTACAATATTCGGGAGATGGAAAAGAGGCCAGTTATGTTTGTTCCATTTATAGTTCAAACACGGATTCATGGAGAGAGACGGAGGGATTCACCAGTAATCAGTTTCGTTTGGAATCGGATTACATGCGCTCTGGGGTTTTCGTGGAGGGCACGAACCGCAGTCATGTCTTTGCTTCACAAGAAGTGCACGGTGCTCGATCTAAAGTAATTTTGGCTTTTGATTTTGCAGCAGAAGAGTTGAGCTACATTCGCTTACCAAGATACCGGGGCTTTTTTGATGGCTTTCTTTGTTTGGATTTATTGGCTCAGCTATCATCTTTGGATGGCTGTCTTTGTTTTTACCACAAGGTGATTTTTACTAATAGTTTGGACGTGTGGGTGATGAAGGAATATGGAGTTGAGCAGTCTTGGACTCGCGTCTTTACTGTGGTCGAGCGGTCTATTAGGCAAGATATTACCTATCTAAATCATGCCGGAGTTGAAGAATGGGCAGTTTTCGACGGCATCCAAATGCGTTCTTCGCAAGAACTTGAAGAACTCGAGGGAGAAGAACTCAAGGGAGAATTCTCTCTTGTTCCACAAGTCTCGAATACCAAGCTCATGCATCTTGATCCCCAGAGTTTTGTATCCACTCCTACTCACAGGAAGCCCTGATTACCATAGCTTATGCTATTTTTATGTATTGGAAGAGTGCGTTGATACAATCCTTAGTTTATTCTATTGCTGATACAATTCTAGTTTCGTCTGAAATATTGGTTATATGGGATCGTGTTAATTACCATAGCTTATGCTATTTTTTAGGGAATTGGAATTGTGCGCTGATGCAATCCTTAGATTTTCTATTGTTGTTAAGATTCTAATTTCGTATAAAATAAATTTTAATCGTTATGGTTATGACACTGATATAGGATGGTTTCGAGATCGAAGGAGATGCGAAACTACTCTTAAGAAAAAGCAAGAGGTTAGTTTCGGATGTTGCCATTCTAGAGTGTCCTTAAACTTGGAGATTGATGCCTAGTTCGGTCCATATGGTCAAGAGAGAACAAACTGCTTTTATAACTCTACCTATTTGACAAAAGTGTTAATATAATTTTTTTACAAATTGAGAGTGAAAATATAGCCCTAAATAGTTGATGTAAGCTGCAATTCTACCCATTCCAATAGTTTGAGGCCAGAATTAATTGAAATTTTGTACCCCTCTGAAAATTTTAAAAAACAATTTTTTTTACAATTTGACCCTCAAAAATCTATTCTCCCATCTTCTCTCCTCCTCTCTGCTCTCTTTCTTCTCACCGTAGCTCTCTTTCTTCTCTTTCTTTTCTTCGAAAACTCCTTTGAAAAGCTAACCAAATCGCTGATTATAATCGGGATTCAAAAAACGCAGCTCGCTCCCATTCACGGCTAAAATCGCCAACCAAATCGGACTTCAAAAAGCTGCAATCGCCAATGGGACAGGTTTCGTTGAGTTTGGTGGTGGTGCCAGCGAGACGAAGAGGTGGCGTAGCACGCGAGGGCCGCACATTAGCGTCGGGATAGGAGATAGGGCCACATAAGAGGTAGTTGTTGTTGTGGGTGGTGGGCGGGGGCAGAGTCAGTGGGAGTGGCGAGAGGCTGGGATGGGGGTGGTGGTGGTGGGGAGTGAGGAGGGTTGGGTGGAGGGGTTGGTGGTGGCATCCGGTGGAGGAGGTGGTGGTGATGGCCAGGTGAAAGAGGACGGTGGTGATGGCCAAGTGGAGGGGATGGTGGTGACGGCCGGTGGAGGGGTTGACGGTCGGTGATCGGTGGTCGGTGGAGAGGTTGGTGGTGGGGTATAAGGGTAAAATTGTCCTAACACTTTTAAGTTTTAGCCCAAAAGGCATTTTAGTTGTTTTATGTGTGGTCAATACCGGTCATTGTTGGAAATAGTGTTTTGGGGTTATATTAGCAGTTACATTAAGTGGGTATGGTTGTTTTTGAACTAAAAATTATTTGAGAGTTATATTAGTATTTAGTCAAGTAGTCGGTTGGGTTATATTGATATATATCCTGATCTTATCACATATGCAATGAGTATGGTCGTGATGCTGAATTATTGACTCTCATGTGTGTCCTCTTCATTTGTTGGGTAAATCTCTGTTTTACATTTAGCTTTTATGAACTAAATTTCTCTAAAATGTAATCCTGATCCAATTCTCGATTAATAATATAAATGTTGATATAATTATGTGATCATTGTTTATGTTTTAATGGTGGGACTCACTTTCAGAATACAATAGTATGAAATTAAAATGAAAATTGAATAGGTATATTTTGATCTTTTCTATTATGGTAAACGTTAGAATTAGAAGTCAAAGTCAATTTTTGACGAAAGAGTTATGAGTTTTTAAAACAATACTATTGGACCAAAAGGCGATATCGCTCGCCCGCAGCGCCCCACCTGCCCGACACCTCATGCCTTGGTAGAAGAGGTAAATTCACGGTAGCCCAACGCCAGAACCCATTGGTTGTTACTGGACTCAGTGTGCACAAGAGACCCATGCTACTCATGTACACCCGTGGACGTACACTTGCTACACATGGACATCCCCACACTGCCGCTGCCGAGTATCGAACCTGTGACCATTAGA
>JAULKJ010285891.1:0-12731 GCA_032355405.1 Rubia balearica | reverse complement strand
AATCCAATCTGACCCTGTAGACATAGATCGACCTTGGAAAAACTCAGATATATATATATATATATATGTGTGTGTGTGTGTGTGTGTGTGTGTGTGTGTGTGCACAAACAAGGAACTGGGGGTATATGTACACTATAAAAAAAATTGAGTGGTATATTTGCACTAAATAAGTAACTGGGGGAATGAATTCACTTTACTCTAAATTTTACTCTTGAAATGCATTAGGTGAAAAGTATCCAAGTGGAAAGTAAATTTGATCCTCACTGATTTATTTCCTCTTTTAGTGGACATTAGGTGAAAGAGGATAAGAAACTTGCATGCGTTCTCATCTGGGCAATATGGTCTGCAAGGAATAGAGGAACAATGGAACAAGTGAATTGGCAATTAAGCGGACTCTGGCTACCATAGCAAGCAACTACCAAGAGTTTGAGATGAATCGAGGAAGAGACAACTCGAAGAACCATCATACTCAAGACGACCACAAGCGTTATCATACTACTCCAAACGATGATTAAAACCAAGAGCTAGATAGGGTAGGAGATATTGAACGGATAGGGAAAGGGGGCAACACAACCAACCATCAATTCTACTGTACCCAAAAACAATGCAACATTCTGTAAGAAATCTGAAAAGGGGCCGCAGTGTGGTTCATTGTCAACCAAGGGACAAACCAAAAGTGGCATGGAGCGGAACCTATCAGGGTATCATCGGCAACTCTGGCAGAACTACAAGCTATTCTAGAAGCAATGAAAGAAGCTAGTCACATGAACATTGCTTCCATACAAATCCACACGGACTGTTAAAATGGGTTCCACCTGATTAAAAACTATCTGGACATTCCCCACAGATGTTAGACTCCTAGTTACAGAAGTTCAAACTGTAGGTATAATTTTCCCTAGATTACAAATCGTTAAGGTAGGTAGAGGTGTTGTAAACATGGCACATACACTAACTTGTCATGTAACAAATTCTAACTCACTCTACCATCCGTAAGGAGAATGAATCGCTGATTAATAAAAATAAAAAATAAAGTTGACATTAAATTAGTCTTTCCATAGTCTACGTGTATGTGTCTATAATTTAAAACTCTAGTAAATTTGTTCTTCCCTTCTATCTCATCTTAAATGCATGGCCGGCCCAACTCCAGTGGGGGCTGGACAACCGCCCTGGGCACAAGGATGGGAGGGGCTCCAAATTTTAAAATCTTTTTTATTTATAAGTAGTAGTTTTGGTTCAGATTTTAGAAAATTATATTTTGTTATATATAATATAAAGTAAAAGTGGGCTCTAATGTGTCGTATTCATAAACTTATGGATAAACTCCCTAAATTTTACCTCAAAAGTTGTACTCTTTTTTGATAAATAAATATTATATTTTATACTCCCTCTGTCCTAACTCTATTTGCACTTCTACTTTTTTACACTATTCTCTATCAAATTTTGACCTCATATTCAACTATATACATAAAAAATAATTTCATCGTATGTGATATTTTACAATTAGTCGTAACAAGTAGTTTCTAAATATCAACTTTTTAATTACCGTTATTCTACGTAGGTAAACTTATTAACGGTCAAACATGTTTCTTGAGCAGCGTGATAATGATTACAATGCAAATAGAGCTGAAACGGGTGGAGTATGTTAAAATAAAAAATAAATGTGTATTTGAATGTGAAAATATAAAATATATTTTCAAATATTTAAATTTAGTATGTAACTTAATAAATACAGTGTATAAATAAAAGAATACAGAAGATTGTCCATAATTTAAAGATAAACCACCGTGAGACCTCCTCCTACCTATTATAGTAGTATATGTTTCCTCTTCTTCATTTTATTTTGTATGCTTATCTAATGTGACATAGTTATTTTTGAGTTAACACAAAATGTAAACAGTGTTATAAAAATTAATTAGTTTTTCATTATTCTGTATTTATTTTAATATCTAAATATATGATATGTAAATATTTTTTAAAGGTTAAAACAAGTAAATTAATTCTTATATCTTTGTTCATTCAATGTTTTTTTATTAATCAAACTAAAATTATATTTATTTATCTATTATTAAATAAATGATTGGTAACCAATCTCTATCGAATTCTAAATTTATTTCAAAAATAAATGTGAAATTCTAACTTTTATACTTATTATACTTGTTCGATCTCATAAAAGTTGCACATTTTAAATAAATTGTCTCATTTTATGTTTGAAGTATATATAAAAATAATATTTTAATAGATTTAGAATTAAAATTTTAAAATATAATTTGTCTCTCAAAGAAGGACCCATAATTTTTGTTCGCGTGGACCTCAAATGGGTTTGGATCGGCCCTACTCGCATGCGATCACTCCTGTTATACCAAAATGCTACCCCACCTATTGGCTTGACACTCAACGAGAGGACCGATCGATAGTAATGCACACGTGTTCATCATCTGCCTGCAGAATTCCCTATTCCATAAGCATCTCTTTCCCATGGACCATTCATTGGTTGGTCCTCTTTTTCCACCCCTGCAATCTCTGACACCCCATTTCCAAATAAAAGGAACCAGGTTCACTCTCCGCCATTAAATGTGGTGTCTTTTAATATTCAAAGTTTAAACATATAGTAGTGCAGTATATAATTGATTCACATGGACAAGTATCTTTCCTTTGTATAACTGAGAATGGGACGACTTTTTGCCACTGTTGGTTTTTTTCGAATGCATGCATACATCACCAAAGGGATTCGATCATCTTTTCCTAGAGTCAAAGTTTTGACTGCCCAGTTTAAGGAAAGTAAAAGAGTGAAAGGAAATTACTAGCAGATACACTGAATCGAAGAAGTACACGTTCTTTTAACTCAATTTCAAAGCATTATTAATCGAATATACTCCGAGATAAACTACACCAATTAGCATTATTAATCGAATATACTCCGAGATAAACTACACCAATTATTGAACCCTGGGAAGGATTTGTTAATTATGAAGTTGAGTGGAGTTATTGTTTCCACGTCCGAAAGAGCCGAGGTGGTCAAAGAATCAGAAGAAAGCCCCATGTGTTTCTTAACATCAAACACCAACAGTACATTGCTCGTGATGATCTCTTTCGCTTTGTCTCAGTGAAGCATGCATAGATTCCAAAATGTCTTGTTGCTGCTTTTGCTTTGTGAGGGTCCTTTCATAACCTAATGGAATCCGGAAAAAGAAATGGTCAGCATTTGTATATTTTTTTGGCTTCTTGACGATATCTCACACCCCACATAATATATGCTACTCCGTCCCACAATGATGTTTCGAAATGAAAATGGCACATAAATTAAGAAAGTGAGGGACAAAAGCTCAAAGTGGGGACAAAGACTGAAAAATGGGGAACAAAAACTGAAAAGTGGGGGGACAAAGGTTGAAAAGTGGTATTTTAGGTATGATTGTTAGACTAAAAATGGAAATAATAGATATAGGATGATCATTGTGGGATGTCCAAAAATGAAAATTAGGAAGATCATTGTGGGACGGAGGAAGTACTCTTTTGTCTCAATTCAAAATGGAATACATCAGCATGTTATGGAGCGGATTTATGATTTGCCGTCTAATAGCATGTGCAAATAATTTGTCAAAAATACACATTCCAATAAATCCTTGAACACGCCAATCTAGTTGTTGGAAAAGAATAAAAATACATATTTTGATTAGAAATCTCAGAGTAGTTTGGTAGAATTCATTGTGTTGTCAATATCTCAAATAGAGAAAAACATGGCTAGTAATTATCATGGAACATTGCGGCAAATTCAGGATCGCTTTCCTCTCGACCAGGCCGTTCTTCAACATCATCTTCCGACTCACTGTCTGAAAAGACTGGATCAAAGTTGGCATCGCCTCGTCATCGCTAAACTCCAATTGCAGTCTAGTTGATTTTATGAACTTTCCATGGCGGGCCTCCACTCGCTCCATTTCTTTGTTTTCCTTTTGAACATCGACAAAGATGCATTGCAAGTAGCGACTAATAACACTCTTCCAATCATGTCCACCACCTACAAAAATTCAATAATTCGTATCAATATTTTTTAATTGATGCAAAAGTCAATGAAAAAATTAAATAAAAAATGCAGAACTTACGTGATCTAGACGACTCAGGCAGGATTCCTTGCTCTCTTCGCCGCAGTAATCACCATGCCGAGACCAGTGATTACCTTGTGACTCCACTTGTTTTCATCTCCCACTTCTAGCTTCTTGTTTGCGAACCAAGTCTCGTCCTAGTATTCTATACGCAGTGGTCGATCTAGTAGCTGGTCACCAACATGCCTTAGCAATGCAGTTATAAGTCCCACGTAGAGAAGATCCTTCTTCTTCCCGGCCGCAACTTTCAACATGCAGTTTATAATAGTGTAGGTCGGGTTAATGGGGATTCCCTCTATGATGTAATACAACAGCATTAAGTTTCCTATTTTTGGATACAAATCCACTCGTACACTATTCACTGCTCGACTGTCAACTTTCCCACATCATAACTCTCTGCCTTACCCATCCCTAGCTCATCCCACTAGAAGTACTTACGGGTCATTTCTACAGGTTCCAATGGTGTGGACTCTGTAACCCCCGCCCAACTTTGCTAGTGAAAATTTTCCAACGAACCGTCAGGGGTATCAGGACGCAAAGTAGAGGGGTTAGTATACGGGCAATCTAAAATATCATTTATGTTATATTTTGTGATCGTCACATTACCACCATTAACCCATGTTAAGTATTTATTGTTAAAATTCTTACCCAAATTTGCATAAAACTGGACTACCTCATCAATATGAACCCTATCCTCCATTGTCAATAATTTTTCCATATGTTGGTTGCAAAAATAGTGAGCTAGGTAGCCCAAAGATAACTCCTCAAATCTATCACTTGGGACGACCTTAGGTTTTGTACACTTACAAACACGAAGGAATTCTACATACCTTTGTTTCATATATGGTGTGTGGCTCCTTGTTGATGCATTTTTGTGGTTGCTTGTCCTCTTACCGCCTCGGTTTCTCGACATTGTTGAATCGGAGAACGGTTGATTTGGCAAATTCGATATTGGAAATGATAGGATAGGCTAGGGTTCTTAATAGAATTAGGGATGAATTCTCCCGTTAATTTTTTTTAATATGATTTCTTGTTCCAAACTCAGAAGCAGTTCTTAGGGTTTTACTAGTTGAAGCGATCAACTTCCAATTAAGGAAGTTACTTTCTTCTGTACAAAGGAATGAGCAAGTTGCGAGTCCGGAACTTGCTTCAGACGGGCTCTATGTCAAAAGCATTAAAAGCATTTTGAAAGAGGGATAATTAGTGCCAAAGAAGAGGCTCGCGTTTCCCTCATTTTCCACACCTAAAAAATGCCAAAACCCCCCTTCATAAAAAAAAACCACCTCAAATCATCACCTAATCCAAACTTCAATGTTCACCTACACCAAACCCTTGTTATACTACTCTAGTTTCATCATCATTCCAAGATCAAGTTGGAAATGGAGTATTTTGGTCTTGGTTTTTGAGTTACAAGTGTGGGTTTGAGATAATAATCATACCTATGAGGGAAAAAATTAGGTAAGAATTCCTTCTTTGAACCTCCATTTCTCACACATTGGTATATATGCTTCTTAAATGTTTGCATGACTAAAATTTTGCTTCTTCCTCACTCTTTCCCATCATAATCTTCCAATGATTTTGTTAATTTTAGTTTTACTAGAATGTATATTCCATTTTTCATAATTGAGTTGGTTTCTTAAAATATATCTTTGATTTTTTAAGATACTACTTGTGTTGCTAGGTTTTTTAATGTCAAGAAAAAAGTCTAGCGATCATGTTTCTTTGGAAAATGGGAATATGGAGACAACGGTTGTTGAAGATGAGGACGGGTAGAGGTCCAATTAGGTAGAATCACTAAGACCCATTGTAGAACTCTAGAAAGGAGAATGGCTAGAAAAGAATTCACCTGTTGGTTTTCAATAAAATGAGGCGTTGCTTGTCGGAAGAACGTGCTAAATGGTCTTGTTGGGTTGGGAAGGTAGGTAGGACTAGGGTAGATATTCACCATGATAATTGGCACGAAGTTCCAAAACCATACAAGGAATGATTATGGTTAGAGTTCAAGGTAACTCCACTTTTTAGCTGAAAATCGTGGTTTTAAACAAATTTTTTTACGGCAATGAAATGGATAATATCAGCATGTGAGATATTGTTAGACTCCTATGTTTATGTAGTTTCTAAACATCAAATTTTAATGTACTATTAATATCTGTAATTAAAGTTATTGATGGTCAAACATGGTCCGAGAAAGTTGACCAAAAAATTGGCCAAAACTGGCGGGACAGAGGGAGTACTTTTTAATTGTTAAACTGCAAGGATTTTTCTTAATGACATTGTATTTGGATAATTTTATAGGCAAAATTAAAACAAGATGAAATTGAGGGCCAATTCATTCTATCAGGTAAGCACGACATATTGTGCGTGGCTATGTGTAAATCCAACCATCTAGGAGGTGCAAGAGGGGTGGGTGGATTCTTGATGTAATGTGAGGCTTTTGAAATTGTGTGTTCTTATATTGAGGATAATTTTTCAAGAATATAAGAAGAAAACCCTCTTATAAAACAAGCGATTAGAGCGACATGAAATTTTGATTCTCAAGTTAGCCAAGCACCCGGGTCTTTAACTACCCGATATTCTGGAAGATCTAACTAGAGATTGGGAGCCCCTTTAAGAAGGTCTCACCACTCTCAAGGTGACATTGAGGTGAACAAAATTGTGGCAACGACGGAAAAATTGTTGGGACCCCAAACAAGACCATCTTATCCCCCAAGAAAAAGGTTATATTTTCCTCCTAATAAGTAATTGTGTTCTTTCAACGTTATTAAGTAAGCAGTATTTTAATTCTTATAGGGTAATCAATTATGTAATATTTCATAGAGGATGGTGAAAAGGCCACACCGATAAATGTGGCTAATGGTATTTATTATGAATCCATGAGACATCATCACTCCATACCAAACTGGATTGGAATTGCAAGGGTTTCCAACAAGAAAGTATTGGTGCACAATGCAAGTTTGCCCATTCCTGAAGGAGATTTCAAGAACGTGGGACCAGCCCAAGGAATGTTCCTCCAATGGTCTCAGCTTCTTATTTATGTCGATTTGGAAAAGGACAGAAATTTGAAATAAATCCCGCCAACAACAACAAATTCAATAGTACAAGTGGGGAAAAATTCCAAAAATACAAAGCCAAGACCACAAATTGAAAAGGGGTCACCACCTTTTGTTTGCATATTGTCCAACTAGATCTCGGCACATGACCATAACTCAACATACATTTTTTTCGTGAATGAGTGTGTGTTTGGTAGAAAGCTTGACATGATCATGTTGAGGATTAATTTGATTAATTTTGTCAGTGTGACAAAGTCAACCAACTAATCATGTCTCTCCTTCTACTGTAAGTGCTTCTTTGGTTTTATTTGTTCATTATCAGTTGAATCGAGTTACAAATATATTGAGACATAATCTACATAATTTTTGGTGTAAGGTTACGCACTACTTTTCTAATAAAAACGAAAAGGGATAGGTGAGCTATTCTGCTCGTTGATGACTCAAGGAACTAGGTGTTCAGCCTACGATTGGATCGAATACAAATGAAAATGCTTAGGGAGGAAGGCTATAAACTTCTTCATTGCACCTTACATAGAGAGGTGAGGTTTTTAATTTTACAATTACTAAACATGTCAATGCCTTCTAATAATCACAAATTATTTTATTAATAAAAAATTCTCAATGTAGGGGTCATTGGTCATTGATATTGATTTTCTGGGAAGCTAAGCGTGTGTATTAGATAAATCCATTGTATTTTGAACCATCGAAAGCGATATTTTGAGCATTGCATTAAATGAACCTAAAGTTGAAAATAACTTACAAGTAGTCTAAATGAAGGTTTTAAATTTAGTTAATTTAAAGTCCTAATGTTTTAAATTAAATTTAATGTCCACTAATTCAAATTAAAAATATATTAGTACAAGAAACGAGCAAAAACATGGGACTGTGGCTACTATGTAATGTTATACGCAGCAGAGTCATTAAAGATGTACGGTTGGATTACCTAGAAATTGAAAAGGTAAATATTTAGTTCATAGGTATGTCAATTAATTGTAATTATAGAAAACAACTAACCCAAAAGAACTATTTTCTTATATTCTAATGTCCACAGATTTTTTTAAGGAACACAAGCTATATTCACAAGATGACATCAATGTCGCAAGTAATTGTGTAGCGATATATCTAATAAATGTTTGATCCGCAACTCTTGGAGGACCTAAGGTGGTATTATAACATATATCTCAGCACTAGTCACATATATTTTGCTAAATATAAATTGCTTGTATTCTATTCTCATTTATAGCTAGTTGCTTTATTACCTTTTTCAATGGATTTTGGTTGGAACTACAATCATGTTGGGCAGTATTACGTTGGCTAATATAGTTAGATGTTATGAAAGGAATAGAATTTAGGAAATCTCTATTCTTATGTATAGATAAGTTCTAGCTTAACGTTATCTATACATTTTTTGAAACATTACACAATCGTAGACAAATTTATTGAAAAAGGAAGTGGTGATTTGTGGAAATTATTTTCCTGCTCTTGCTCCCGATAAGTCTTCCAAAATTGGTTGTTTTTCCTCAGTAAAGTCTTTTGAATTAGCAAGACACGACTAATCGAAAACTCTTATACATGAGAAACTTCCGAACTTGTAACTAAACTAATCATTTAAAATGATCTGTCGACATTGAACTTCATTGAACTCAATTCATGTTCAATGTCATCTTCCATTTATCCCTGAGCAGCAAATTTGGTTCTCTCTTATTCTTTGAACTTCTCGACAATCTTGGCCCGAGTTACCCGGTGGCCACTCCTACCAGTACGATGGGTATATTTATTTTTCTTTGATGGGACACTAGCTGTCGCCCGTATTTTTTATGCAATTCACTACAAGTAATGTTAGTCTTTTGTATGCATATAAGCAACACATAATATGTGAAGTTATTACACGATTGTTCATAAAGAGGCTATCTCAAATTTCGGTATCATTCTCATTTTGTAGAACCCGACTCCTCTTCTTCCATCTACTTGTAGCGTTCCCAAGGTTTTGTTTTATATATTTTTTGTCATATCAACCACCTCATGGATGTATTTTCTTACAATCTTTGACTTCAAATTGCGGTGGGCGTCGCTCGCCTTGATGCAAACAATTCCCTTCAATTTTTTAAGCTGTGGTGCCGTCAATTTTTGCTCAAACTTGAAGCTCGCCAGGTTGAATTTAGAAAAATAACTTTTTAAAATTAGTATTAGTTGTTATATAAAAAATGGAAATTTTCAAATATTCGGTATAAATGGATTTTACAAAAATATGTTTCCATGACTATTCATTGGTGTCATCGGGAGCGTTATTCGAGCATCTATAAGGTCCAAAGTTGGTGCGGTATCGGAAAGCATAGTTACAATATGTGGTAAAAGCGGTCTAATTCTTCGTGCAGACCTGATGAGACATTAAATGCATGTATTTTCCAAAACATTTAACATCTCTTATGTCATCTTTTTGTTGGAAGATTCACTAGTAGAGAGTCTTCGAGTAGAGGTAGCAGTGGAAAGTGGTTTTCCAAAAACAGCCTAGATTGGACCTTTCCAAACGGAGAAATATATTTCGATCCCTTAACTGAAATTAAAGATGGGTTTGGGTCAATTTATGGCATTTTTTCAATAACCACCTTTAATTAGGGTTAATTAAAGGCGGCTCAAGGTATAACCGCCTTTGATTAACCCTAATTGAAGGAGTTTATGCCAAACCACCTTTAAATAAGACCCTTTACAAAGAGGAGATACATCTTCCAAACTCGTAAATTCTTCTTTTCCGAATTCCAAATTTGAAAATATTTTATCATGCCTTAATTAATATGGAAAAACATTTACAAGTTCGGAAATGGCCCAGTATATATTTTTTAAAATGCGTCCATTCCATTATATGCAACAAACCCCTAAAACTTTGAATAACAAGCTCATTTATTCCTTATCCATTTCGGGAATTCATCATTTGCCATTGGAAAAGGTGAATTTTATCCAAATTATCTTGTTAACGATAGTATTGAAATAATATAAGGTGTATTTAATGCTTCATATATATATATATATATCAATATTTACAATTATGATCTGACATTAGCTAGGTTTACAATTATTGTTGAATGGATCCTACTGTGTTATATTTTAATTGAATTTTAGGATAATGGATTGAGATGAATTAATTGGTAATGATCTTAGTAAATCACCAGAGTACATGCCATTGGTTGAATCGTTTATTTCATGTGGCTAAATTGGCGGATGATGTGATAAGATATACTTCGGATAAGGAGCAGTGGAAGAAAGTCAATGCTTTGTACCCTGAGTTGAGAAAGAGTAGTTTAGGATTGCGTACAGATGGTATGAATCCTTTTGGTTATATGAGTAGCACACATAGCTCTTGGCCAGGTATGTTGGTCATATACAACCTTCTGTCTTGGTTGACCATGAAACGTAGGTATGTGTTGATGTCTTTGATGATATCAGATACGAAGCAACTGGGTAACGATATTGATGTGTATCTTGATCCTCTAGTGAAGTATTTATTGACTTTTTTTAATGATGGTGTTTGAATGCATTATGGGATGTTGAAAATTTCTTCACTCTTAAAGCATTGTTATTTTGCATAATTAATTATTTTCCTGCATATGGGAATTTGTTTGGGTATTCTGTGAAAGGCCACTTAGCTTGTCCAGCCTGTGAGAAAGACAGTGATTTTTCTAATTAAAACATGGTTGTAATACTTTTTACCAAAGACACATGAGGTTTCTTCCCCAGGGGCACCCATGGCGATTGGTGAAAAAATGGTTCAATGGGAAAGTGGAGGCACAAGTTGCACCTGTGCCACGATCATGTACACAAATTTATAAAATTGTTAAAGAATTTTCCCAATGCCTTTGGAAACAAGAAAAGAAAAGCTTCCGTTGAAGGAAGTTGGAAGAAATGCTCAAATTTTTTAACCGAACTTTTTTTGAGACATTTTTTAACCTACCTTATTGTGAGCATTTGGAAGTTGGACATTGTCTTGGCATAAGCATATTGATAAGAATTTTTGTGATTCTTTGGTTGGAATATTGTTAAATACCCATGGGAGAAGAAATGACAAATTGAAGGCTGGGCCAGATTTGGTTGAGTTGGGTATTCGAAAGAATCTAGGGCCATTGAGTACCGGTGATGATTGTTATTTTCCTCCTTCTTTCTATTCAATGTTGCGGTCGGAGAAGAAATATTTTTGTGAGATCTAGTAGTGTGAAAGTTCCCGGTGCATACTCATCTAACATTAGTAGTTGTGTGTCAGTCGAGGAGTTGAGGTTGGGTGGGTTAAAGTTACACGATTGTCACAACCTAATGTATTGTTCATTACAAAGCTCTATTTGTTTTTCAAATCCATTTGTTGCAAAAGTATTAGTGTATCGATGTTGGATAGGTTGCAAGTCATTATTGTTTAAGTTCTGTGCCGTACAAAAATTTATTTCCCTCCCTCATTTTTTGACATTATGGCCCACTTGATCATCCATTTAGTGCGGGATATAAATATATGTGGTCCGGTTCTTCTCATATGAATGTACATGTTCGATAATTACATGAAAATCTTCAAGCATTAGGTGAAAAATCAGTATATGCCAGATGCTACTGTTGTGTAGTGGTGATGACAATCCTATGTACGTCCTAAATTGTTACTTGGGAGAATTTCTAAAATTTGGGAGCTTGACTATGTCAATATGCATGTCCTGGTGTTTAAATGTCAATAGATCGATATTAACATGGGGCAGCGCATCGAGGATTTGGGCTTCACCCTTGTCGATAAAAGTCGGGTTGGATGGAAAAATGATCCTTTCCTATTGATCCCAGGTGGGAGATTGTTGTCGAAGGGAAACGTGCGTTCGTTAAAGAAAATGAGTTAGAGGAGGTAATTAGATTCGGATGTCATACAACGAGTTGTGGATCTGAAGAAGTCATGTTGCTTGAGGAGGATGATCATATCCTTCACAGTTTCTTAGGTTGTAGTGACCATGATGAAGGAATTTGGATCGTTAAAAAGGGAAGATCACACATAGGAAGTGGAAGTCAAAGAAGGTGGTGATTAAGAAAATTGAGCAAAAGTAGAAAGTTGTTGGATATCAAGTGTGGTTTATATCTTTTTTACATTGATGTACCTTGGATATTTCACATTCTTCTAGTTATGACACTATAAAGTCTTGAAATTTCATTCATCGACATCTTTAATGTCACCTGTTGAAGCCAATCGGTGGAGTCTTTGTCAGGAGCTTGATGAGAGGTGGCGCTGAGATTTTTCCATGAACCTAATCTTTGCCTTCATGGTGAAAAAATTCTTACGCATTCATTTGCAGCAATCCTGGAAGCCTTTCAAGTATGAATTTTTCGTACCCACAAAGTATAGCGACCAAGATATGAATTATTTAAACTATGAAGAAAACATTAAAAAAATATAAACTAAATCGACGTAAACTCATTTGTGACTAACCTTGCTCAATTTGTTTCCTCTTTCTCACCTCGGGAGCTTCTGTGGTCATATAATACCACTTACATTCACACAACACCCAACCCTTGTTCTCGAAGTAAGTCTTGTCAAAATACTTCGGCCCTTTTCCCCCCTTCTAAACTCAAC
>JAULKJ010285883.1:0-12733 GCA_032355405.1 Rubia balearica | reverse complement strand
TTAGGTGGAAGAGAGATTGATAATTTAATGAAATGGAACCGCATGAGCGGGCTCAGAGCGGGTTTAGCTTTGTACATGGTCTTAGTACCTGGGGGTGGAAGGTAAGTTGTCAAAAGTATGTGTAGAAGGTAAAATGTTATTCCCTCCATTTCTCTATTTGAAACACACTTACCTTATTGAGATTTTTTTAAATGACACACTTTTCATTTTTTACAAGATTCCTTCATTTTCATCCTAACATTATATATTTTTTACTTTCTGCATTTAATGTCATCCACTCAAATTTTCACCTAAATCCAAGAACATATACCCTATGGTGTCACAAATAGATAAACGGAGGGAGAAGTATTTACAAATTGGAATTACAATTTTTTAAAATTCTTAAATTTTAAATAAAATTTGAGAACCATATATTTTGCTAAAATCTTGTTTGATATAAATATTTTTTAATTTAGATTTAAAATTATTATTAAAGTAATTGAAAATAAAATATATTTTAATTGAAAATTTTACTTTGACAGCTGGACCAATCATGAAAATTTTTGTATTAATGAATTTTACGGTCAAATTATAATTATTTATACATTGCGACCATTTTAAAAAGTTCTCAAAGTTATAGAACTCTCGTTACAAATATATAAAAGCAAATATTAGATAATTTCATTAGTTACATCAATTATATAATAATTTCATCTAACAATTAGTCAGAAAAAAAGATTTTTGTATGTTCAATTACTTTTATTTTGAAATCAAATTAAGAAAACTTTATCAAGTGTAATTTTAATGCTTAAAATTAAGTTTTGGAATCAAATTTTGAAAGAATAATACTCTATATCCAAGCATAAACTACAATTGTACTATTTATTTAGTCAAAATTGATGAATTTAAATTATAAAATTCTATTGATATATAATTAAGGATATTATCAAGTAGTATAGTGTTACATTTATCTAAATGTGTAGTTTTAAAATATTAATTCTTTAATTAAAGATATTAATGGTTAATTTTTTAATCCAACTGTTAAAAAGTGAAAATCAGCCGTTTCAACCGGGAGTAATATATATTTTTACTCCTAACTTTCGAATCTTCAAAATCTCAAACGCGGTTACTAAACAAAACTTCGCAAAATTCGTAATTTCAATTCTAAATTCCAGAAATCATACCTCCCAGGCTCCCACAAAGGAACAATATTTGGAATTTATATAATCCTCCATTCCAAATAATATGGTACAATTATTTTTGGTTCACTTTTTTATAAAATCTAATGTGGCAAGGAATATGTGTTAAAAAAATAGAGATATTTTGGAAAGTAGTGTGGTCAATTTAAAAGTTGTTAAAGTTAAAGAGAACATTGTAGTAATTTTACAACATATATTCGTTTCCATTTTAAATAGTTTTCAAATTGTGCAATTTTTATTGGGATGAACAAAAAACAAAATTTTGTCATTTTAACTAGGATATGGGGAGTAAGATTTGAATTAGACAAAGTTTTGTATAAGACCATCTCATAGAGAGACCAATGATTAATATGCAACATAATGAAGTTTAATTAGAGATGATGTTCCAAATATAATTTATAAAAAGATTGAAAGAATAAGGAATGATCTAGGTACAAATACCACTTTTTGCAGGTGCTGGTCACAAAGAATTGGGGAATTAATCATTCCGGGCCATAAGAATATCGCAGGTCAAAAATTCAGCGTGTCAAATTTTCTCCCATTTTTCGTGCAATGCGCGCCTCTTTATTTCCAAACATGATGTTTCCCGAAAGTCTTTTTCCTACTAAAATCATGTGTTTAAAATTAAATATTTATCTTTTAATGTAAATCTTGTGTTTATATGTTAAATTTTCTATACTATTCTTATTTTAACACTAGTTTGGGATATTTTACTACTATATTAACTGGCAAAATTTTGGGAAAGACTGTTTGGAAAGACCAGGTTGAATTAAAATTATAGAAAGGAAAAAAGGTTTTAGTTGCAATATTAAAAATACATTATCCAACGTGCAATAGTTATAAGTTTATGACCCAATTAATGCAACTCGAAAGTTTTATCTTAATTTCTTCTAATTTGCAGTTTAAACTTCGGTTTTCCATAACTTATGGAAACACCGTATTTCAAAAGACGAACTCATAGTCATTTTGGAGTTTTAACTTATACTTTCTTTTTATTAATGTATCACCTTTTACATGTAATTTTACAAACTAATACCGGTGATTCTTATTTAATTTATTCTTGACGTTTAAATATTGTGAGTTAATTTTTAAAATTCTATTCTTGATGTTTTATTTTTTCTAATGTCAGTGTTACATTTTGGTGGAAACTTTAATGCTTTCAAATCCACTTTAGTTGGTTTAATCACAGTTAAAATCGGAAGTTTTTTTGTAGTTGTTGTGGGTGGTGGTTACACGACAAAGTATTGGTAGATATGGCCATTATTTGTGACTTTAAGTTCGAGAGGGAGAAGTTAGAATGAGAAAGTTTCTTGTTTGAGATCCCTTTAGTTGCAAAAATAACTTCTCTTTCAATTGTTAATAAACAAAAGTTATAAGGAATCATAAATATGCAGGGGCCAACTTAAATTTTGTACGATCATTGATTGACACGTCATACTAAATTTATAATTGTAACGATATTGTTGGAGATGAAACTGACCATTAATTAATTTAATTTTTTACATCATATTCAAGTTTCAAATAAAGATCTCAAAGTTACTCTTGAGTAGAGATGATCTACTAAAACTAGTATATATAATCTGATTCATGTAATTACTAGAGTTCCAGATATTAGTAATGTTTCCATAACCATTACTCTAGTGTGGGAATTGGAAATTTAAAACGGTTCTATCTAACTAGAGAAGCCTTGGATTAGTCATGATCAAATGTAGTTCGGAGAACCGCCTTTAAAAAATCCATTGAAAGCGGTTACAAACTGCCTTTAAGTGTCTGGTATAACCGCCTTTATTAGGTTCCGAACTCGGAACCGATGAATGATGGCTGAGACCTTCTTTAGGTTTTAAATCGAAACCTTAGTGTCCTTGAAGCATTTGTGAACTCAGGGATAGCTTTCGAACTTGGAAATATGTCTACTCTGGGTTGGCGCTTCATTATTGGTTCCTACATCGGGTCTAATTTTTGCCCCTCCTCGGGTGAAAAAATGCTTGATAAAAGATTTAGTTCATTTCCTCTTCTGAATTTGGAAGGGAATTCAGCTAAGCCATTTCTGAATTTGGAATAGAATGTCGGTGCTATTGGTTGAATGACTAATGAAGAGGGGAAAGTCTTCCAAATTCGAAACTGTGGTCGGATCTCGTGATAAAACATTTGTTTCATTCATAATCCGAGATTTAAATAGCATTTATTTACATATTCACAATGTGACAAAATACAAGACACGAGGATACACTCGAACAAATTCTATAGATAGATCTAAGTAATAATTTTTCTATAGATAGGAATAGAAATCACTAGAAATCTATTCCACACAATCCCTATCATCAATATTTACACAATGTGCGTTACTCTACCATGTTAGGACTCCCTAAATTTATCAAGCGAGTGTGAATTAAATGTCGTGTAAAGCAATTTCTTGCAGTGGTAATATCATCCTGCGAATAGGGCTCGATTACGTTCGGAAAAATTTGTGAATAACAAATTAGCACCAAATTTTTGTTGAACAATGAAGATACCCAATGAGTAAAAAAACTTTATACTTACTTTATCAATTTCTAGGTAATCAAACCATACTTGTTGAATGCACTCTGCCATGTATAACATTGCATAATACTCGCACTCCCATGTTTTGGCTTGATTCTTGTACTAATATATAGCAACGAAATTTAAGATAATGCTTATCGGAGATATGTAAAGTATGTAAAATAACACTAGGAGAAACTTGATTTTGATTTTGACCACATCTAAACTCATATCACTTTCTTCACTAAGGTCACTCATAGCTAATCCCAATTTTTTTAACAAATGCTTCGGATGGTTGGAAGTGCAGGGGATCCATTCAGTAGACTTGTTTTTTATCAGGGACAAGACAAATTAATCTCCCATGGTCCATGCACATGAAAGTATATTCACCTTAAAATACTAATAATTTTTTATTAAAAAATAAAATGAACATTTTAACCATCATCTCTCAATGTATGGTGCAACTAATAATTTCCTATTTGTTCGCCCTAGGAACGTGCCTATGTAGTCGATCCACTCTTGTTCCGTACATCCAATTTCTTGAGTCATCATGAGTACAAGTACCCAATCCAACCCTTGTCCTTTTGATTAGCAAAGTAATAAGCATACTTTCGAAATAATTAGGTAGATAGACATTGCGTTTGGTTATTTTATTTGAAATTATAATGAAAATTACAATGCACATAATACTAACAATAGGTAGAGAGACATTAGCATTTGGTTAACTTGCTCATATCTTCATAGATCTTCGAAATCAGTCCATAACATGGAGGTTTCCCCCTTTTGACCAATTACACATTTATTTCCCAAAAATGCATACGTTGTATAGTGCTCATGATGTGCAATTACATCATATAACACCCGCACGGAGTGGGTTGAATCCTTAATGATTTCAAAGTAATGTGTACCTTCAAAATAATTAGGCATTGCGTTTGATTATTTTATTTGAAACTAAAAATAAAAAATTACAATGCACATAATACTCACAGTAGGTAAAGAGTTATTAGCGTTTGGTTAACTTGCTCATATCTCCATAGATCTTCAAAATTAGTCAATAACGCGAAGATTTTCCGCTTTTGACCAAATACACATTCTTTTCCCAAAAATGCATACGTTGAATTTCATTCATGACGTGAAATCACATTATGCAACCGTACGAAGTGGAGTGAATCCATAATGACTTGTGTCTTGCTACCGAAAATCTAACCCTCTTCGGTGTACTTTCTAAGGCTTTAGGTGTCGTAGGGTGGGGAATTTTCAAATGTCAATCATTTATAAGATCGACATATATTAGACGACGAGGCCATATACAAATTATTCCTCGGGCAGGTCCCACTTGCTTGTAGTGACCATCCGTAATTGGAAAAATAGTGTTGAGCACCATTGTGGTCTCTAATTAAACTCTATAAATACCATCTGCAATTGGAATGGAGTGATGATGCCACATCAACTCGTGTAAAATGCCATCGGCTACGTGGAATAGTTTACCATTGTCACCTTGATCAATGTATAACTTATACAAATTTTATGTTTACATCAAATATAAAGGTTGTGCTTAGGATGATATTAATGAAATGGTAAGTAATGAAAGAAAAATAAATTTCAAACCTTTTTTTCGTTGGCTAGGATGGCTTTATCGAGATTGTTGTCCTCATTTGTTTGGTTTCGAATAATGGGGTCGTAGTTAAACTCAATATCCCCAAGGGAATGGTGGGATACTCTTGAAGGTGGAGTATAATTGGGCAACAAATCCTCTCAATTATCCAGTAGAGCAAGTCTTATAGCATTTAATTCGTGCATTAGATCGTAGAAATCATGTGAATTAAACCCTACCAATTTGAGCTCCGTGGTGTGCACCTTTATGCATGTGTTAACCAATGCATTTTACACATTTGTTAATATGTTTTGTTTAGTTGATTTTTAGTTTTAGTTAGGTTTACACGACAAAGGGTTTAGATGAAAATTATTGTTTTTTGTCTAAATCCCAAGTTTTGTATACTTAATTGAATCTAATGGACACTTTGTATTCACGAGCACCTAGATTTTCGTTTATGAGCTTACTATTAGGTTGCTCGTGGGTATTTTACATCATTTTTTAGAAGGCCATCCGCGAGGGTGGTAGAAAATATTTTAAAGGTATTGAAGTTCATTCGCGAGTATGGTAGTAGATAGAAGGCCACGAACCAAAATGTGTGGTAGTAGATGGAATGAAGTCTGAAAAAAAACAAAGTTGGAGTTCAAAAAGGTTTAAAAATAGAAGTGGTATTCAACATGCCGAACCGGACGGCCGGCACAAAGTAGCCGGCACAAGGCTAACCCATGTAGCACGGCCCGTGCCAGCCAGGACGGACCGTGTTACACCCCCTTGGCACAAACCGTATCGCACCAGCCTGCCAGTGTCTTCCAATATTTCCTAGCGGCTAAGTATAGATGTAGATCGTGCTATTTCACATGGTCCACATTTTTTCAATTCCCAAATGCAAAGAACAACCCAAAGGGTATGAAAAAGGACATGACCCACACCATTTAACTTAGCAAAAAAATTTTCCAGCCGATGGGCCACACCAAATAACACGGGGCGCGTAATCAGAGGATCAAAATGGGTTACCAACTGGCGGCCCATGCCAGGATAGGCAAGATGCACCAACACGAGGTAGCACGAGTTGTGCCATAGCATGCAGCCTGTGCCAACATGAGGCTTCTGTCGAGTACGTCCCGTGCCATTTTTCACTGGTCGTGTCAATTGTGGCTGCTAGGGTTTTTAGGCCTATTTTGAGCCCTTTTCAAGGCCCAATTCCCTACTACTATATATGAACCTATGCTCATTTAAGTTTATGCTCATTTTTTTCCCAAATGGGACCTTGGAAATAAAGAGTTTGGATACATGAAAAAAATTTCCTTGTAAATGGCCACCTCTCAAGCCATTAAATGATGCTTCTCAAGTGGCTACAGTGGAAGAAATTCCATTGTTGTTCACCACCATTATCTGATCGCATGAGAAAGTCTAGCCAAAAACTATAAACAAATGCACTAATTGGGAGGCAACCCAATTTTTTACCCTTTATTAGTTTTTTCTTTCTTAAAATTGGAATTTCTTATCTGTTATCATTTCTTAATCTACAGATTATTTGTACTTGAATTTGTACCATGAATAATTCACACCTTCTGGAAAGCTAGACTAACAGGCTCTGTTTGGCTAAACTGCAGGCCTGTGCAGAACCTGATCCAACACCTTCCTCTTGATCAGGAATTTCTCCGAACCCACCGCTATAAGTTCCCTCTTTTCCTTGTAAATTTTTTTTTTATGTTTGACTATGTGTGTAAACCTTTTCCCATAAGAGCTTTGCAATGTTTTCTTGAGGGAAAACAAAGTTCAAGTGTGAGGAAGGTTTATTGTGTGTTTTCATATTTTTTAAAAAGAAAATTTTATTTTTTTAGTCATATATGTTTTTGAGTATATAATTTTGCATGAAATAATTCTAGTGGCTCTTGATTAAAGTATCTTACCAGTTGTAAACTTCATTGTTTAACAAACTTTGTAAATTTGATATGCCTTGTGGTTTTTGAATGAGATTTTCTATGATTTGTGAAATATGATTGATATGATTTTTGGGAGGACAAAAAAAGATGAGTTTAATTGAATGTATTATCCTAGAAAGCGAGGTTTTAGCTAGAGTGGAGCACTCTCTACATCAATATTTGTTCTGAGAGATCACATTGTTATACTTTGAGTTGTTATGTGTAAAAGTGATGGAAGACACTAGGATGAACCACACAACTTAAATGGCCTACCAGTTATATTAACCCCTAGTAAAACAATTTGAAGCTTTGACTATGTTCTTTGATATGAGTTACTATAGATTTATCCAAATCCTTGTTTTATCCTTTCTCTTGGTCATATTATGCATATTTGTAGAGTTGAAGTTGATGAATTCATTCATTGTGTTGAGTTGATGACATTACTGAGTATGTGTTCAGTTTTCCTAAATGGAGGGGTTCGAAATTGAATGCTGAAAAAAATGAGGTTTTAGTATCCAACTGAATCTTTGTATGAAGAGACGATATGGTTCTATTTAACCAAACAGAAGGGGTAATCGAAAAAAAATGTATTTCTTGTTATGTTGCAATTTTTTCTTCATGGGTACTGATTTTTTATTGCAATGGAGAGGAATGGTGCTGGAAAAAAAAAATCAAAACTTTAATAAAAAATAGCACCGACATTTAATGTGACATTACTCGGCTATCTCTTTCTAGAGATGAGTTTGAAGGTTGTATGTGAATATCTACTATACATGGATAATGGTTCGGGAAAAAATAGCATGCATAATACTTTGATCGACATTGTTGAGCTTAGAACCCTTAGGATCTCACCGGTCTGAATGGTCCCTAGCCACCTTACAACCTTTGAGAAAGACCTACCTGATTTAAATATTAACTTCTCTGTGTTATAACTTGTGAATTATTTGACTGATTGTCCTTAGTATATTGAGAGCGATTGATTGAAACGGTGAGAAATATTCAATACTTGTCCAATTTCGACTTAATTAATTATTGAATTTCATGATTCAGAATATTTTCATTTCAATTACTTTAGGGACAATAATTCCCAGGTGCGTTAACATGAATCTTTACTTCTTGGCAGAGGAGAATATATCATTATTAGAATACAATTTGAAAACTTAAGTGCTAAATTTTTGGTTGTTCAGGCTTGTGTCATATCTTTTTTATTTTCTTTTTATATGGTCATTTTAGATAGAATCTTACGAGGGAATGAGAACTTTTGAACACTGCGGATTATTGATTGTTCTTATATTCTTCACTTTATACTTGAGGGAAAGAATGATTCAACTGTGAGGATATTTGATATGTGTTTTATTGTGTTCATATTTTGTGGGATTATTGTAATTTTATTTAAATATAATTTTCACTTTAGGTGTTTTGGGTGCAGGAATTCATGGATTGTGAAGAATTTGAGAGAAAGCTATACATTGTACTCTTTTTCCCTTTGAGTTTTCCAGGTTAAGATTTTTAATGAGACGGTGTGCTCCAATGAAATTTTTTCTTATTCCACAGATGAAGGAATGAAGCTAAAAGCAATTGGTATAAAAATGAATAAGTGAAGAGATTTTTGCTATTCAAAGGGTGAGTGTTATGAACCACTTAATTAAATGGATGAATACCATTAAGTGAAATCATTGAAAAGCCATTAGTTCATGTATTCAAAACCCCTTCATAAATGTATGTTAATGAGATTTCATCAATTGTAGCTTAATGAAGTTCGTTAGTATAGTTGGTTAATGAACTTCCGTTAGTGCTACAGGTTAATGAAGTTCAATTAGTGTCGTAACATGCAAGAGCACTATCAATAATGCTTGTACATTTGAAGAAAGAAGAAAACTTTAATACAGATACAAAGACAAAGAAGTTTATTTTGAATATTTTGTTAGTTTTAAGTTGTTAGACAATAGAGGGCAGCCCGCCCAATTACTTGGTTTATGCACAAAGTTTGAATAACATTTTTCCTTCATCAGCATAGCTTTTTTATCGCATCAATTTCTGGTTTGTTAATTCGTTTATTGTGACATTAATCATGTTTAGATTTTGTATTATTTGTTTGTTTAGTTTAGAAAATATGAGTAGCTAATTGTTTATTCGGCGTAGAATAATGAATCACTAGTTTAATGTTACCATGAGGCCTAATCATTTTTATAATCATTATCTATGAATTCCTGATTGTACTGACCATAATTTATTCTTGTTTAATTTGAGTTTGATCAACTTGAGTTTATTAGAGATAGTGCTAATAAATTCCAACAATCCGTAATTGTTGACAAGGGTTAATAAGTGGCAGACTTCCATAAGTACAGCAAACTGTCGTAATAGAGGTAGTGAATAACTGGGTAGGTAACTATTACTTGCGAATACTTTGGTAGTTATCTGTATTGGGTTACTTTTCTCTTTATGCTATTGAAGTATTTATCTGGTTTAGCGAATACTTTCTAAATGTATTCCAATAAGGGAAGTAGCTAGTTCAACAAATACTTGCTAGATATTGACGAGGTAAGAAAGAATAAGGGTAGTATAACTGGTGGATTTATAGATAATAATTTATTATTGCGCCAAGGATTGGGTCAAACTAGTGTGGATTTATTCGAATGCCGAATTGTTTCTCTATTTGATAATATCTTTATAGTTTTAGTTTTATTATTTCTTTCTTAGTTGAGAAAAATTACTCTCTTGCAATAAAGCGTGGTGGCTACACCAAATTATATATTCAGGAAATTGAATTTTAATTACACCGTTCTCTGTGGGATCAACCCTGCTTATCACTGCGCTAGAGTAATTTCTAGCATATTTCAGGAATTATTAGGTGGTTTAATGACACACCAAATTGACACTGTTGTAGGGAAACAATTGTTTGTTTAAATTTTTTTACTATTGATCTCGGTTACATTTATTCTGTTTGTGTATGAGCAGATCTTCGAAATCCAAGCTAATATTCGATCCAGAGGTTGAAAAGTCATCCAAGAAGAATCATAAGGAAGCTCGTGCGTGAAAATAAAAAAGAACTCTTAGCCTTGGCCTCATCTAGTCAAACTGAACCATCTGCCAAAGCTGATTTTTCTGAAGAACAAAAGTTCGAGATGGATGAGGATGACAACATACCTATGTGTGATCTCTTCATCCATGAAGTGGGCGACCCTTCATCCCCTATTGTGCTACCTGAAGGAGAACCCCCAGTCGATATTAAGCTCAATCTATTGAACGCGATCCCAAAGTTCTATGGAAAGTCAAGGGAGAATCCTCATAACTTCTTGAACAAATTTATGAAGATTTTTAAAGTTCAGAGGCGTCCTAATGGAGTGTCTGAAGATCACTTCAGTCTTGCGGTCTTACCTTTTGATATGTCTGATGAAGCCAGTGCATGGTTTGCTACCTTGAAGCCGAATTCGATCACTACATGGGCTAGTATGAAGAATTTTTTTTGTTGAGAATTGTTTTCTCTAACACCAAGATGTCTACAATGGTGAGACGAATACGATCTATTTCACAAGAGTATGTGGAGAAAATCAATGATTATTTTGTTTGATTTAAGAAACTAGTGGATAGTTGCCCAAACCAAAGGATGTCTGAACGAAAGTTGATGAAGTGCTTCTACTACGGAATGAGCATGGAAGATAAGAAGTTTCTCGATTCTTCGAGTAATGGATTATTTTTGAAGAAATCAGAGGCTGGAGATAAGCAATTGCTGAAAAATGTCCTTGAAGCCTCAAAGGAGTACATCGAACCAATCTACCGTGAACCAAAGAAAATGGTGGAAGGAAGAATTTTGGATTGGGAGGAGAATATGGACGAAAGGATGGAAAAAATGATGAAAAAGATGTTGTTCACCATTGAGAAGAAAGATCTTCAGTTGAAACTCAAAGGCCTTGTGATGTGTGTGGAAATATAGGCACTTGATACGTGTTTGTGCCATGACTATTGAAGATGTAAGTGCTTAAGAAAATGCAATCGGTAATGTTCAAGGAGGCCAACAAAATTGTTTGGAACCTTATTCCAACACTTACAATCCAGGGTGGAGACATCAACCAAATTTTAGCTGGGGAGGTCAAAGAAATCAACCCTAGCAACAATAAGAAGTCTACAAACCACCATCTTAAAGAGGAATGTATCAAGTTCACAATCCAAATCAACAAGGGCAGACCGGGAAGACTCTTGAAGATATGATGGCTGAATTGATGGAGTCTCTAAAATTAATGCAAAACAACCAAATTGCACACCAGCAAGCTAGTTAGCAAGAAATCAGAGATCTTAAGAATTAAATGGCGCAACTATCAACTTTTGTGAATGAGATTAGAGAAAATTAGGGAAGGTTACCATCACAAGTAAATCCAAATCCATTAGAAAATGTGAATCAAATCACATAATGAAGTGGGAAAGATCTAAGTGATTCTCCAATCAAGAAACTGAAAAAGATTGGAGACAATAGCAGTACTATAGGATCCCATTTGGCCAAATGGAACCTTGACCTTGAAGCTACAGAAGGCTACCAATTTCCTAAACATAACCGTATCTCGGAACAGGTTGTGGAAGAAGTTAAAGGTAATGCTTGTTTTCCTAAACAAACCGAGGTAAGTAAGCATTTGAGTTTGAAATATCCATCCATAAAAATTCTTGCCCCATTCCCGGGAAGGTTAGAAAAGGAAAAAGAACATCCTGCTGATTTCTTATCTGTATTTTGAAAAATGGATATCAACCTTCCATTTTTACAGGCAATATGGTTACCCCCTCTCAGCAAATTTTGAAGGATTTTACTGCTAGGAAACCTAAAGATGCTGGTAAAATCATAACGGTGAGAATGTTTCCGCATTAATTCAAAATAATTAACCACCAAAGTGCAAGGACCCAGTTATGTTTTTGTTACCTTGCTTTATAGGAGAAACGAAAATTGATCAGACAATGTGTGACTTAGGAGCCTCAATAAATGTTATGCCATTGTCCGTTTATGAAATATTAACTGGAGTAGACATGGTAGACACTAGAGTGATTAGCCAACTTGCTAATCGATCTTGTATGTATCTGGGAGGTCGTCGCCGTACCTATCAAAGATGTAATTTATAAGCCCTATTTCTCACTAAATACAACTAAGTAGATAGTTTGGCAAGTCGGGTCGTCCACAGAGAAGAGGGATATTTACAAGCGTCTAAGCATGCAATGGTGAATATAAGCCTATATATATACATAGATATAAAAGCAAGTAAAAAGGGGGATTTGGTTGGTTGGTTTCCTAAGTTATGAAAGTAAAAACAACAAAACTAGCAAAGTCAAGTAACTATGCTAATCATGAAACAAACTACTAAAAAGGGGTGAAAACTACAAAGACAAAGCCTTGGGGGCAACGGATTTCCACTTCCAAACCATTTATAGATCCTAGACTCATTCACTCATTCCTTCACATTCATTGCCTATGGGGAATGCTATCACTTGTGTTTCAAAGATCAACATTCATTTCTTCTTAGTTAGTAATTTGCAAA
>JAULKJ010285873.1:0-12734 GCA_032355405.1 Rubia balearica | reverse complement strand
AGGCTCCCAAGGAGATTACTAGCCTAGTTAATCAAAACCCATAACATAGAACACATATTTACAAAGAAACAAGAAAAAAGTGAAGGAGAAGGTGAAAAATTAGGGTTTTCAAGCCCCCAAGTCGGGCCAAGAAGGATGAGGAATGAGTGGATGAAGTTCTATTTATAGTATAATAAAAAGGGGAGTAAAAAGCAAGTTGCAGGTCATCCATCGCGAGTCGCGACCATTCCCTCGCGCTCGCGACAGAGTGAAGTCCAGCTCTTAGCTCCTTTTGTTTTGCTTCCTCCGGGTGAACCGTTGATCCATTTTGAGAGTTCTTGTAGTCATTTTTATAGTACTCGAGAAGACGAATCCAATGGTGCCACACTTGGAGGCTGGTTCTTCTTGTATAATTCTCAGAACCTTTCTTCAAAACTTAGATCATTCTTCATCCTCTACTTTGTTCTCCTTCTTCACTTTATCTTCTAACACTTTGTAAGTGGCCTTATTTCTTCTACAATTCTTGTGAATGACCTTCTTAAATGATAGTATCCAAATAAGCTCACATGTAAGTCTTCAAATCTTCAAAGATATTCTTCAAAGTCTTCCAACAATTCCCCTGGTACACAAAATCCTCTAGAAAAGTAATAAAAGCACAAAGTTGCTCTAAACTCTCCTTAGAGAATTTCAAGGTAAAATGTCACACTTAGATCACAAAAATGTACAAAAGGGAATCCAAAATGTCCCAAAATAACTGTATAAAATGGACACATCAATGGGCGATGAAGAAGGGGTCGGAGGAGATCGTCTTTGCTAGGATACATGGTAGAATTTTAGAATGTAGAATGGCAAGGAAGGAGTCAACTTTGTTAGTTTTCAATCAATGGGAAAAATGTTTGTCCGAAGAATGTGCGAAGTGGTCGAGTTGGGTAGGGAAAGTGAGTAGGACAAGGCTAGACATCAAGTTCGATAATAGGTACAAGGTCTCTAAAGAATACAAAGACGTCCTTTTGGATGGAATGCAAAGTGCTCACTAGTATTTCTTACTTTGATTATGCTTCCAACACATGCCTTTTCATATATATTTTTAATAAATTGAGGTGGATGCATTTGATCATGATTTGATTAATTTGTATAGAGGCCATTCGAGATCGACTATCCGGATTTGGATGATTCGAAGAAGAAATCAATGGCCTTGATGTCCAAAAGTCGGAGAGAGCACAAGTATACCTTGTCCAGAGATTACATATTCTCTAGTACAAAGGGTGATTGTGCATGGTTGACCTACACACACATTCAACCATATAGTTGGGAAATTTATAAGAGAAGAACCTTGGATAATGAGGAAAATTTAAGTGATATGAATTGTTTTTTATTTGTTTCTATACATTACATTCATTTTAGTTTGAACAATACCGTGACATCCTAAAAACTAGGGTACAGGGGCGGAAAAACAAAGTAACGCATTTAAAAACAAAACACCACATGGGAAGAGTCAGGATGAATGTGGATTAGCGGTCCTCGAATTAGTGAAAGAACTTTTTGAAAGGGATGTTCAAATTTCCATCGATGGGGTGGATGAGCGAGGAGGAGGCGAGTTCATTTTTTACATCGATCAATGTACAAGAGATCGATAGTTGTGATCTCTTCTTGAAGAGCTGACAAAACAAAAAGGGTGGATACAATAAACCTCCTATAATTGAAGTCGCCAAACGAGTGGCAAGAATTTATTTATTAATTCTAATTTCAATTTCGTTTATCGTCTCATGTAATTAATGTTCATGGAATTGTATTTCATGTGCAGGCAAAGACTAACTGAAGGGTCGATTCATTCCGTCGGGTAAAAATGAAATCCTTCGTGAGGTTACAAATAAACCCGACTACCCTGATCGTGCAAGAGGAGTGGGATCATTTTTGTCCCAAAGAGAGGCATTTGGGATAATTCGATCCTATGATCGGGCTAAACCATCGAGAGTCTACATGTTGCAATTGGAAGCCCTCGTCAGAGACAAGCAGATGGAGCACCAAGAACTATTGATTCAGAAGTTGATCGAGCACACATGCCTCCCGATACTTGAGAATTTGTATAATTTGACACTCGGTTGGACGCCACCATCAAGAGGATCACCACATTCGCTGGGAAAGATTGAGATGAACCAACAATCCATTCTTCATTCCCCCAACAAATGAAGAAAATAACATCGACAAAGCTATTGTGTCATCCAAAAACAAGGTTGGTAGAAATAAGGCATTTTATTGATAAGTAGTTGGCTACATATTTAGTTTACATTATGTCGGTTCTCCCTCACAATCTAGACATCACATTTGTGTGGCTATACATTGATCGGCGTGAAAAGGGCAGGCTAATTTACGTTGCCGACGGAATTCTACATGAGCCGATGCGTCATCGTCATTATGTTCCCATGGGTGTTGACATTTGTAGAGTTTCAATGGAGAACCCCATGATCCTCAAAGCCATACTACTAATTCTGGAAGGCAACTACAAACGAGTGGGATCCGCACGGGGACAAGAAACAAACAAATACATGGGAATACGGCTATTACGCAATGCTATACGCAGCGGAGTGTGTTCTACATGTTCATGAGGATTACTTGGAAATAGATGAGGTGAGTACTATAATAATTCTTTCAAGATTATATTTAAGCAATAAAACATGTCGGACTAATTCTTGTTTTGTTACTTTGGTTGTTTCACAAATTTTTCCAAATGTTGACAAGCAGTATTCAAAAGATGATATCAACAGTGCAAGAAATTGCTTTGCTAGGTATCTTGTGAACTCCCCCTCCTCTTCAATTGGGAATCCAAATGTGGTATTATGAGAGACTGGTATTTGATGACATAGTTGTGCAGAATAGATTTTTGATGATTTCTATTCATATCTATAGATTGTTGTTTTTTTAGCGTAGTCTATAGATTTTTGATATCTAGTGTCATATTCTCTTGTATTTTGTACAATCTGGATCTATTTTACTAGGCTTTTCAAATGCCGATTTATGGTGAAATAGGCTGATTTTACCATCTTGTCCGATTGGAGTTTCGATTGAGGAACTACAATCTGTCGATATTTTAATTTTTACCATACACCAGATTCCATGTTCCTCTATCTGAATATATAGATAAGAAATTGTTCCGGACTCAGAACTGTATCCCCGGAAAATTCATTCCCTACATAAATAAACCCGTGTATATCCATATTTGATTCCCGATAGAGGAACACGTCCTTAAGCTCAGATGACATTCCGAGTTCGTAACTGCATTTCACCAATTTTTTCTGACCAATAGTTTCACACTCGGAACTCAAAAATCGGTTCCCCCATCTGAACCCTAAACGTAATAAGACAGTCAGATAATCATTTTCACACACAGAACTGTTCGTAAAGTCCGATTGTCGGAGTAAAAGTTTCGAGCTCAGAACTAATCAAAGGATGTTCCAAAAAAGGATAAATGGCGGTTCATAACTACCGTCTTTGATTTTTGTCATTCAAAGGCAGTTCCCGGAACAACCTTTAATTGCAGAGGATCAAAGACACGACCAAAGTGACTTCTCTGGTCCGAAGGAACCGCCTTTAATAGGTATGTTCTCCACTAGTGTCCACAAACCGACCACCTACTTCTAGTTCATCATTAGATCCACTAGAACCATTCTCATATCCAAAAGAATCCATCCCACCTACACAATAGTGGAAACTTAAGGCATTAATGACGGGTTTCATGACCACTACACGGTGGTTCCGACCCTCCGTCTCTGGCTTAGCCGACTATCATACGGTCGGTTGGGAACATTTTAGGAATTTCCTTTGAACTTATGATTTTTTAACTGCTCTAGAAATTTATAAAAAGAACAATTCTGAAACACAATCAACACCGTCGTAATTCTTTTCTGCCACCGTGAATCATCCTTCATCCACCACCACCAAAACCCATTATTCATCACCACCACACCCATTAATCAACACCAATAATCCATGGGAGCTCAAATTCCTAAAAGATTTCCCAATTTTCAGTAAATGAATCCACTACGTATTGGACCTTGGCCTACACTTTAAATGAATTTGAATTTAACCTTTCCTTACCATGCATTTATCGCTGCTAGCCCAATTCCCCGCGGGCGCCGATGTCTTTGGAGAAAGGTTTCCATCGGAAAAGGGATAGGAAGAAATATGGAATTCGGGAGATAAGAAGAAAAGAAATCTAAAAATTTAATAGATCGAGAGATAAGAGTGGCTTTTGAAATCCAGTCTTCGATCAACAGAGGATCCGATCGATTAGGAGAATAGAAATTGGAAGAAGATATTTTTTGGGAGAGGAAACCAAGTGAGGAGAGGTAATAGGGAGAAGAATGGTAGCTAGCTAAGAAATTGGGATACAAATGAGAGAAGAATGAGAACTAAAAGATTTGCGCAAAGAGAATAGGAACTAAAGATAGACTTGCGCAGAAAGAAACTAAATTTGTGCATGATGCAAAACAAAGAAATAAGGTAAGGAAGGTACAAGGTTGTGCTGGGTTTTTAACTAATGATTACCCCTCCGTTTCAGAGAAAACTTCATATTTTTTTATCAACTTTTTCAGACCATGTTTGACCAACGATAACTTTAGTCACATTTAGAAAATGGTGTATAAAAAATTGATATTTAGAAATAGATATTGTATGTAATCTAATAATATCACACATGATAATATTGTTAAGTATATACTAATTGAAATTTATGACCAAACACGACTTCAGAAAGTTGACCAAAAAATAGGAATTTTTTTGGGACGGAGGTAGTATGGTTTAACATAGGTTGAACCACCGTTAAAATATAATTTAACCACTGTTAAGAATTATTACATTTAGAATTAAAAGGATCCGACTTTGTAACCTCAATTAATGGTGGTTTTGAGAAACAAGGTATAATCACCGTCTAACGAAGCCGTTAAGGGGAGTTTCTGTAGTGACACAATTTGTTAGATTTCTCAAATTCTAACGTGATAACAACCCTATTCTGCCAAATGGACGAAATTGAAAAGTCTTTATTTTCATACGAGGAAGATGACGTTGAAGTGGTTTCTTTTAAACCAATGGAACTAATTACACAAGCAGAGGAAAAAAGGGAGGCAAACTGCAGAATTACTAGAAAAAATAGTATATTAATTCAAGAATACATTTAGATGATCTACGAGGGATCAGGAATTTTATTTGACAACACGAACACCACAAACATATTCAAAATTGATCGATTCCAAATACTAAGATTGAATTTTATTGTTTGCAAAATTATGGTTACAAAATTTTAAAATTCAATAAAGCAAACTACAATACCGAGAGAAAATCACGTTTAATTATATATAATTTGGAGAAAATCATGAGAAAATGGAGAGAAGAAGAGAGAATATTGAGAGAAGATGAAGATGGTAGAGAAGATGAAGGGTGAGATATCGTTGAGAGGAGAGAGAGGAGAAAAATAATTAATTTTTTTTCTTGTCTTAAATAAATACATGCAATGTCGCCCCCGCATACCCCCACCCATTTATTTTCTATTTTTTTAAAACATCTCATTTTATTTATACCTTCTAATAGACTTTGTCTAACGATTAGACGACATAAAAAATATTAAGTCATAAAATTTTTGAGCATAAATTAAAAAGGAAAAGTCTTGGGACACTAGTAGATAGTGTCTATTAAAGGCGGTTCCAAAGAAAAATGAGGAACCACCTTAGTGAAGGGGTTCCAAACTCGGAATATTTGTTTGGCACCCGCCAAATCTATTTAAAGGCCGTTGAACCATCAATAAAGGCGATTTATAAATATCTGCTTCTAAATAGCCCTAATTAAAGGGGGTTGTGTCAAACTGCCATTAATTAACAGCATTTCCGAGTTCGAAACAGGTCTCCGATAGCATTTCAGAGTTTGTAACCGGATGTCCCTACCCCTTATTTCAAGGATGATAGTAATTCTGAATTCGGAAGTACTATTGTCTCCTTGTTCTGAGTTCGGAAGGGTGATTATTTGTGGAACATTTAATTTCAAAGTGGGTTCCGAGTTCGGGATCCACTGTGCATATATGGAAAAAAATGCGCCCATTTTTTAAATTCTCACAAACAATAAAATTTGAAAGGTTTTCTCCCATTTCTAGCCCATTGATGAAGAAGTAAAGTTAATACATTAAAGAACATCATTTTCCATTGGAGAAGGTAAGTAGTACATAAATTTATTACTTCACATTATCTTGAAATGAGGGTTTTATGTATAAATTTTGAATAAGAGTTTGTAGTTAGGTTAATTAGGGGAGGCTTATGATTAATGTTGTGAGAATGTTGATGGGTTGCATTATAATTGACTTATAGGATCCTTTATCAGAATGAAATCATTGCTAATGATCATGCCATTGGTTGAATAATTTTTCCCTTCATTGAACGGTTGATGTTACGATCTTCATTCTGTTTACGAACATTATTTGCTCACTTTTAAAAAATAATAATTAATTTGTGTGTTTAGGGACAATTGACGGTTGATTATGATAGTTACTGCAAAGAAACGGGTGAAATGGATGCATCTCTTGCAATTCCAACTATCGAACGCACTTTTCAAGATTTTTGCATCTACTATGAAGGACACTAGCGAAGAAATTGATATGAATTTTGAAGTGGTCGAAATCAAGGTATAATACAGTACATTTGCTTCTGTTTTCTCAATGGTATTTATTTACGTGTTTCAAGACTTTCATGTTTTATGCAGTTTTAAATCAGTACAAGAAACAAGTGCAAATATAGGAGTGCGGCTATTACGTATTGTTGTCCGCAATCGAGTACATAGATGGTGTACAGTTGAATTTACTTGAAATTGAAAAGATAATTATACAATTTTTCTACTAACCATTCTTAGTGAATCAAACTCAACATAATACTTGCTAGTATCTTGCTACTCGCAGATCTTTCCAAAGATAACGAAGACCTATTCGAAAGAAGATATCAACGGCGCAATGAATTGTTTGGCTAGACATCTCATTTTCAACCGCTCAACAATTCTTGTGAACCCTACCTTGGTAGAGTAACACAGTTTAGATAAATTTATATGATGTTAAATGTCGGGATAGAATTATTTTGATTTACATTATATAGTTTATTGCTTAGTTAGTTTTTTTATATAGATTTTTGTCAAGTTGTAGAATACTTACGTGTATTGTGTTACAATCGTGGCTGTGGAATGAGGCCAATTTTGAGCCAGGAAAATGAATGAAAATTGAATTTAACCATTCGAACTATATGCACTTACAATACCGTAACGTCATTCGGCTGTTGATATTCTAACCATAGAATTGTCTTCCAAACTCGGAAATGAATTGCAACAAAAAAAGAAACGTGAATTTACATAGGAGGACCGGATTCTGAGTCCGAAGAGGGAAGTAACCCAGCCCATTGCAAAGGATCAAATTTGGGAACCAATTTTGTTCCGAGCCGGAACATCATCAGCTTCCGAGTTCAGAAGTGATGCACAAGTTCTTACGGAGGCTACTCAGGTTGCGAATTCAGAGCCAATTAAAGGTGGTTCTTCCTACCTTTCAAAGGCGGTTCATGACCTCCTTTAAAGCTAATTTTAACGGCGGTTATTGAAACTGCCTTTAATGGTCGACGATCAGAGGCGGGACTAGAGAAGACACTTTCAAAGTGCCTTTTTTGATCTGATATAACCGCCTTCGATGTCCCCATCCCTTATTAACGGGAAAAACTGCCTTTCCGTAAGCATATAAAGAGACGGAGTTGAATTAGAATTACAGAAAAGTAAAAGATTTTATTTTCAATATTAAAAATTTATTATGGAACGTGCAGTTGTTGTAAGTTTATGACCCGATTAATGGAACCCAAATTTTTTATCTTGATTTATTCTAATTTGCAATTTAAACATTATTTTTCTTATTTTTTGTGAAAATACAGCCTTTAAAGAAATTGACTCAAAGTAAAAACGTAAAATTAAATTTTGTGCATAAATAAATAAAAATGTAACATAAAGTAAAAAAAAACTAATAAAGTGGATGTATCAATTTAGGTCGAGAGTGTGTTGAATCTACTTATTTTACTCGATGGAATCCGCCGACGGAAAAAGACAAACCCTAGGGGTCAGGTAACGCATAATATTTAATTTCTGTGGATTACTTTAATATTTAATAAACAAGTACATGCTACTTGCAAACCCTAGATAATATTATTTTCATTCACACATGAGAAGAACAATTCCATGACCAAATATTGATATCATTAATTTTTCTATTTTATTTATAGTGAACGAAATAAATGAATAAAATTGGGTTCAGGAAGAAAAAAATATAATAAATAAATGAAATTAATATTTTTATAAAAAGATATAAAAAATAATCAAGAAAATATACTGTGTTGATATTACTATGTTAGTACTTCTTTATATTTTATACACTAGTCATTCTAGTAACCACGGTGCCTACATGATTGATATAACTCTCTCTGTTTCTCTCACTAGAAAAGCTCTCCCCTACCACTTAATTTTAAAACACACAGAAACCCTAGTTGGGTGAGCCGCCGCCACCATCGGCGGTTCGGTGGTTCCCCCTTCTTCTTCCTATTTTTTATTCATTTTCTGTCTTTGTCCCTTTATTTCTCTAGATCTGAGGCAGAGGAGCTGACTCGTCCGCACCGCTCCACCCAACACCACGACGTGGTTTTCTCTGCCCTTCACAGCGGCCACCGCAGGGCTACAGAGCCGAGAGGGAAACTGTGCGGCGAGAGTCGCGCTGAGCTTAAGAAGCTATGCGCAGGTGACCCTCACCGGAGAGGAAGTGCCAGTCCTCCACATGAGGGGGAGACAACTATCCCGGCGACGTGGACTCCAATGATTGGGCCGATCCAGCAATGGCCGGTCAACAACGGAGTAAAGCTGAATCAGGAAAATTCGGCGAGTGCGAAACGTATAACTGGGTGGTGAAAATGAGGTCAAGTAAGATCCGACAAGGCTAAAAATCAACAGTTCGGCTTGTCAAAGGACTGTCAACGACCTCGACTCGGTCACCGACGGTAACTCGTTCAACGAAGGTCAAGTCCTGGAAAGCCAGTCTACAGTGGAAATGGAAGCACCCAACAACTCCCTAACTCAACCCTTCTGAATTTTAGGCCTAAAGCACGTCCTGCGTATTCTCTTTTATTGCCCAGTCCTTAACTTTATTTCCATTTCACAGTAATGTCGTCCTCTCTCAAAATTCACCGTGGCCGGCTGTTGCCACAACAGACTCATGGTGGTTTCGCTGGAGGGATGGCGTCGACTTTGCTAGCAGTGGAAATGGTTTCCAGGAAGCAGTCAAAATAGGTCATCCTGTGGCGAGTACATGGTCTGGTTCACTAGAAAATTGAAAAACAGATCTTTCTGCAGTAGTATACGTATACGTCGAAAAAAGCTTTCTGGCGCACAATAGAGCTCCCACTGCTCACAACACCACATCTGTAGTGGATTTGGAGGTCAATGCTTCTTAGACAATACCTAGTTCTGGGTTATCAAAGAGTTATGTTGTAATATGACTTCCCTGGATGAAAGCAAAGGTTTAGATTAACTTGTTCTAGCTATTTTGTGTTTTTTAGGTGTACAGTTGGTGCTCTCGTGACTCCGGCGAGACTTAGATACTATCCCGTCGCATTTATTGGAGAAATCCAGTAACGACCTCCAAAAAGGTTCACTTGAGATCTACATAGTTGTGGCAACCCGGTGTGGATAAATTTGCCAACACTCAATAAAGATGGAGATATGCAGTGCCGCTCTGCCTCGAAAAAAATGAACTTACCCTCGAAACCCCTTCAACAAGCTTTTATTATCGCTGATCAGAAAAATTCAGCTGCACCCTCTTCAAACTACAAGGCTGTCGCAACCCGATGAAGACAAGATTGGAGGCACAAGTAGAGTAGCAGATTGCCAATATGGCACATGAACCTATTAATAGGTCCATTTGTGGGAGGTTAACCCCACTATTTGTGAGCCAATGCGGTGTTTAAGATGTTTTAACAGGTTAGTTATAGTTGTTAGATAGGGGTTTTGCGACCTTAACCTGGCATAAATTTATAACAATCTTGCAGTTAATGAGAATGTACGCCTCTTTGTTTCAAAAAATAATAATTCTACTAACCTATTTACATATAGTTAGCACAGTTTCAAGTTATACTCTTGTCCTAGAGTCTATATTAACATAATATTCTCCAATAACGTCTTGTTTCTATTTTATCGTATTATAAATTTTAATAATAAAAGACACAAAATCTTATTTTACACCGACTAATCATTAGACGGATAATTTTATGATTGATGTGACTAATGTGGTGATTTGATATATCTTTTTATTTATTGCAACAAGTTTCTTATTATTTTGATTTTTTTTAAAAATGTATCGCAATGTATAAATAATAATAATTTAACCCTAAAAATTATTGAAACGAGATTTTTCATAGTTGATCTAACCGTTAATCGGTGTGATATGATACTTTCTCTGTGATTATATATGTTAAAAAATGAATTTCGTTTAAAAACAGAATAATGAACTTCTATAAAAGAATGAAAAAGATAATTTAGTGGTATATTTCTACTAAAATTCTCGAGGCTGTGTTATAGAAGGATGCATTTTCATAAATTATGAGACACTCGTGTGATATTTTTATTCAGATATTATAAATCTTAACTGAAACATATGATAAACTATGTTTTGAGTATTTAAATATAAGAAATATTTTACATAAAGTATAATATTTGAATAAATAAATATATGAGACAAAATTTTGGGAAATACCGTCTTTCCATATGTCTATGAAAAGATGGAATTTAATTAGAATAACATGAAGTTAAAGATTTATATGCTGCAGTAACTGCAAGTGAAACATTTGAGTTTTGATTAGAAACATTACATATTTAGAGCAAAACATACTCCCTCCATCAACAAAAATGACACAGTTTCCTTTTTCGCTAGTCTCAACAAAAATGACATATTTTCAAAACTATCCAAAATAGTAAGGATATGTTGTTAAATCCCCATATTGTCCTCTTTAACTTCAACAACTTTCAGACTGGGCCCCAACTACTATAAAAAAAATTCCAGTTGTGACACTTTTTGGCTCATCCGTGATACTAAAAAACGTTGCTAAAATTATTAGTGACGCCTTGTGACGTGGCTCTATTCAGTAGGTCACTAAAATATACTAACGCATTGAAGTATCGTTATGTATTTTGTGATGTGTTCAGATGTTGTTCAGTTTAGAAAAGTCACTAAATTTTGTGACATTGATTGATGTAGTAATTCAGTTTAATGACATGTACACATGTCACAAATATTTAGTGACACCTGAAGGTGTAGCGAATATTGTGACATTTCCTTAATTGTCACAAAATATGCATCACCACTGGACTCTTTTTTTGTAGTGAGCTTTCCTAAAATATACCTACTTTTCCATAGCCTATGCAAAATTGTCGAGCATAAACAACTAGGGTCTTCAACACAGACAAAAAGATTTGGAGATACACTTGGTCTGATCTTGTGTTTAGGTGTTTCGATTTACTGAGTTCGATCGGATTGAATAAGGATTGAAATTATTTAATTTTGGGGGTTTTCTTTCCAAAAAAGTGGCAATTACTGATCTGGTTATTTGACCCATCGTCAAGTTATGACCTGGTTTTCCTTACCTATTAATTTAGTTCTATTTTCTAAATATTGCATTTTGGTCCCATTTTTTCAGCCCCGTTTATAACAATTACAGCTTGGTCCCTCATCTCATCATTTGCTATGGTGAGATGGTCTCATAGGAGATTTTTTATTTTATAATGCCTATTTCAAATCTCTGCTATGTGTGGTAGCGATTTTTTTAAATAGCTGATATGTTTGTTAGGGGTTTATTTTAGAGAAAAATGCCAATAAAACTCTGCAAAATGAGAAAGTATCAATCTAACCCTGAACTTGACTGAATTATTAGTCAACATCAGGTTGGTCGGAATCAGGTGAAATAAAAAATTTGCCTCTAAATAAAAAAAAGGCCAAAATATGAAAAGACTGAGCTGCCCTTATATATATATATATATTATTTGCCCTTTCTTCCTCCACTCTTTCCCTTCGTCTTCTTATTCCTTTGGAACCACAATATTCCTTTAATCTTAAGTTATTGGGTTTGATTTCTCGGATTTGATTTCTCGGGTTTGATTTCTCGGATTTGATTTCTCGGGGGGTGGTCTATGAATTGGAGCAGCGGGGGGTTTAGGATGTTCCAACGGTGGTCTTCCAAGTCGAACGAGCTCCACAACTGGCTCCGCCACCGGTGAGGCTTCGCTGTCAGAAATTCCTGATCTCATCGAGCGTTGATTTTTTCAAGAGGGCGGTGGTCATCCTCAGTGGTAGAAGGGGCAGAGCGCTGAGGTTAGCGTTTCGGAGCGATGAAGGCTTAGTGGTGGGTTAGAACTTCTGGAGGTGGTGGTGGAGCGGTAAAGCTAGGGTTCAGCGACAGTGGTGATGCTTAGGGTGCCGAAGTTTCTAGCACTGGGGGCAAAGTTTCATATGGGATGAGATTTTTGGCATGGAACTAGGGTTCCGTAACGGTGAGGCTAGGTTTTTTTTGGTTGTGGTGTAGTGTTTAATCGTCGATGGTGATGATGTGTTTAATCAGTGGGCCTAATTCTTTGTTGACTTTGTTTTAAAGCTTGTGTTTTTTTTTGTTTGAATGGTTGACTGAGTGGTTTTTTTTGCTGGGGTTAATTGGCTGTCA
>JAULKJ010285865.1:0-12734 GCA_032355405.1 Rubia balearica | reverse complement strand
TGTACCAAATTACACGGGTCATACCGGGTTGGGCGACATAGGACGTGTGCTAGGCTGGTGTTGTAGACCCGTGGGTCGGGGCGGTTAAGCTGTCTGACCCAAATTGACCCAAAATTTAGGGTCAAACGGGTCGGGTTGGGTTAAAATTTCCAAAGTTTGGGTTGGATCGGATCACAAAATCAATCCATATCAACCCAAATCATAGTAATTTTTTTTATAATTCATTTAATAAAATTAGGGGTGTCAAAATAGACTCGTAACCCGCGGGTAAAACAGGTTATCTATTTAAACCCATGTGGGTATGGGTAAAATGGGCAATGAGTTAAATGAGTAATGGGTTAAATGGTTATTTGAAAAATATGGGTTGAGCGGGTTGGGTTTGAGGGTTCACTGGGGGTATACCCATATGGGTAAACCTGTGGGTTTCAACCCATATGGGTTTGTATATAAGCTCATATGAGTTAATATATGGGTTGAAACTCGTTGGTTTACCCAATGAGCTGTTACATAAATCCATATGGCATAAGTTGAAACCTACAGGTATGGGTTCGCATATAGGTTTATATATGTGTTAAAACCCGCGAGTTTACCCATTTTGACCCATGTGTTGAATATTTTTTTACCCCCGGGTTGGTGGGTTTCAGCCCAACCCATATGTGACCCGACCCCATTTTTTACCCCATAAAATGGGTCGAAATGGGTCATACCTATATTTTTTAACAACCCATATTACCCAACCCGTATTTGAACCGACCGCCCATTTCCACCCCTAAATAAAATGAATAAATTTTAAATATGTTAATATTGAAATTTAAAAAATGATAATTTTTATAATATAAAATAATCATATTATTTTTTAATTATATATTATTCAATTAATAAAAAACAATTATTTTCATTCTACTTAATTTTAATACTTTCAATATTTCTATTAAAAAATACAATTTTACTATGATTTATTTATATAGTTATGAATATATATTTCATATTTTAATCAATATATAATTTATAATTAATCATAGTTTTACAAAATTATTTTTTATTTTTATAAATATCTATTTTTTCAAAAATGATAAAGTTGTTTATGAAGTAAATTAATGGTTGATATGTAGAATTAAACTAATTATTTTTAAATATTTTTAAATGATTTTTTCTCAAGAAAATGGGGCAAAAATACAAACTGGTCAAAATGGGTCGATTTGGGTCAAATTCTTACCCGACCTGTTATGAACTGACCTATTTTTACCCAAACCACTTGACCCAAATGGGTCATTGACCCAATCCAATCCCAATGGGCAAGGTCAAAATTTGAACACCTCTATCGTTTGCTATAGCATGGCCCATGTCATGGCGGCTGCTGGGATCACTTGCCTATTTTTTGGCCTTTTTTCAATGCCCAATTATATCTACTATCAATTGGTACCTATGTCTATTAGAGTTTAAGTTTTACCTAGTTTAGTTTCATTCTCCTAATTTTGCAAGAGTAGGTAGAGAAAGAAAGGGAATAACCTTTCTCTCTTAGTTTTATTTTTTTCCTTGTTTTTGCCCAAGGGCATTGAATCAATGAAATATTTGGGTTCAATAATTAGTGAGTAGTGATTTACATTAAGAATTTTATGTTTGTATTCATAACATGGTAGTTATTTTGTGAGATTCTGATATTTTCTTATCCTTTTATGCTTATTAACATTATGTTGATTTGTTCCTTAAATTCTTGTTAATTACATGATTATTACACTATTGGCATACACCTTAGTCTACTTTCATGTTAGACCATTTATTGATATCCCCTGGGGAGTGAAAGTTATATTTAATAGGGGGAGCGATAGTCCAGGACCGTATGGGTGTATGCATGTGGGTCGCTGAATCACGTTCTGATGACCGTACATTAGTTAGTTGGACTGGAGCCCGAAAGGTTATGGAAAGAGATAGCTTAGTAGCAAAATAGGGTTAGCGTAGTTCTAGAAATATCGTTGCAACCTTAGATTCAACGTTAAGGTTCCTATCCCTTTGCCTTTGTATTCTAGGGATAAGCATTCAAAGTGGAGTTCTCGGGACGTAATCTCACGAGGGAGAATGAGATCTGTATAGCAGGCAAGACTTGCACTTCCCTAATTATGGAGGTAGTGTTGGTAGAAGAATACGCATGCAACCTTATGTGACAGATAGGGGGTAGTGTTGACTACCGACTACACTACGTGGCATAAGCATTAGGTTATGTTTATACGTCTTGTACTTGATAGAATCTAGAATCGAAATATACTGCTGGTCATGTAACACAAATATCCCCTGGTGCCATTTTTATATAGTTTTCTCTCTCTTGTATTTGCATGATTGTAGTTGTTAGATAGCTCTCACCCCTCCCCACCCAAAAAAAACCTATTTTGTGATACTAACTATTCCTGAAACCTGATCAGATTAATGAACCGATTGCGGCTATGTTTAGTTAACCTTTAAGGTCCTAGCATTTTCGTGGATGACCCCGGACTTATCGTTATCTACCTTTTTGGTAACTTAGTAGTAAGAATGAGAGAAGCATTATAAATATCTTTTCTTTGTGAAGCGCTCCGCTGGTTAAATTCATTTAACGACCACTTGGGGCACATATCAGTGACCTCCTGATTACGAGTTTTGCGTAGTTAGGTTTTGAATCCTAGTATCTTTGTGGACATTGCCGGGGATTTATCAGTGACCCCACAAAGTGTAGATCAAATTTTGGCACCGCTGCGGAGGATACTTGTTTAATGATTTGATTGTTAACTTGCATTACTAGTTGGCAGAGTAGTTAGTGTTTTTGTATTGCTCTTTTGTTATTTTTCCTGAATAGGTATTTCCTGTGTTCTTGGTATTAACTGAGAACCCTTCAACTGCGATTTTGGATTTTGTTTTTTCCCTTTATTTTTTTATTGACAAAAGAGAAAAAAATATGTAGAGATAAGATGCTCAACGAGAAAGATTTTGTAGGGTATAGCAGGCAAAAATTGACATATTACCCACTGATGGAGAGGTACATCGTGGATTGCAATGCCACAGTGTTGGAAATGATAAAGAATGATGACTGTATATTCTTCCTAATTTTTTGACCATCGACCTTTGCTATCATGCATACCACCAATGCGGGTATAGATCAACTGGTCATGTTTGACAATAAGCTTGAAAACTTCCATTTGATGACTTGGATCGATACTGCACAAATGGATGTGTGGATGGGGTGAGTTTTGAACCTTACATGCTTACTTATATTTTTAATCATTTAAGATTAATTTCTTTAAATATCCTTAGTGTAATAGGCATATATGGTAGAAAGTGTATGAAAATAATGCGGGGTGCATCCAATTTTATCCTTCAAACACGAGACACTTGACACTGATCGCAAGGTGCCAGGAAAAGGAGGTCCAAAAGCATTTTGACGCTATTTGTGAACAATGAAGGAAATGGAAGCTGAGTTGTGCATTGTGCCTGCCACAATTTCTATTTTGGCAATTAAATTTCTAACCTCTTCCATTTCTTTAATTAACTAGTGTAATTTTCCAACAAGTACCTCATCATAATCAAACCTACATAGGAGGTTTTTATGCTTGACACTTTATTATAGGGAGGTATCAAACAAACCAGCTTGATTGAACAAAGGGTGATTTCAAGGTATAAATTTCAATCAAATTCAAATACATTAATGTGATGTACTCGAACAACGTAATGTTTTAAATTAATTATTCACAAGTGTGCTTGCACTAACCAAAGGTAGAAGAGAAGAATGGAAATTGAAAATCAAGAACATAAACGTAAGTCATGCGATCCTAAAGTTCCATTTCAACTACATCATTTATTAACTTAGTAAATGGTCACAAATAATCCTATTTCTCTGCAGTATCGATCTCAGTGTGGTTCGTGGCAATGCGGGTACTCGGTCATGCTCTTCATGGAAGAACTCGTGCTTCTTTAAAAGTTAACCAATATCCTAGAGGTAAACATAACATTTCACAAATAAAAATTCATAATTTCTATTGGAAATAATAGTCGTCACTAATATTGTAACTGCTAAATCACAGATGTTTCCAAAGGCCAACGGACATACCATGCTTATGAAATCCAGGGTGTCGCCGAGTGATGTTGCGGGGCTTAGATAGATGAGTACCAACAACAATCGAAAAGTTCATTGCACCTCCTGGATGATAAAAACGATATAGTAGGTTGATTATTGGGTGTATTCTTGATTATTGGGTGTTAGGTTTATGGTCACAAATATATTTGTGTGGTTTTTAATTTCGTTGCATTCATGTTCATACATTTTTTTCTTTGCAATTCATAAATTTCTTACTTTACTGATTTATATTTTCATACTTTTAACCTATTGTAGAGAGTAGTACTTAGAATATTTTTTTCTGTGATTGCCTCAGAAAGAATTCAAGAGGGCCCACCAGAAATTATATTGCGCATTGCAAAAATTACATTACTCTTACACTGTATCATTTAATTCATACCGGTGTAAGAAATATCCGCACCGTTATGAATATACTAGTGTAACAACCAAAATTCCCGAATTAATAACACCGGTGTATAAATATAGGCACTGGTTAAAAAATTAATAATGCCGGTGTAATAAATGTACATCAGTTAACATAACCGGTGTGAACAACCGCCATTTCAATATAAAATTAAATAATTTCCTACACCAGTTTACATTACACTACCAGTGCAATTGTAATAGTGTCCCCCACCAATATAATACATACCTACACCAGTATATAAATAAAACACCGGTATACATTATTCTATCGGTGCAATTGTACTAGTGCCTTCCCCACAAATATAATATATGCCTGCACAATTATTTAATTAAAACACCGATAGTCAAATAATGCGGAGTATGTTCTTAATGGCAACGATATAGCTTACCGGTGCGTATGACTTACAACACCGGTGCCAAGTGTCGGTGCCTTTGCAACCACCGCGTACACTGCTATACTTATGCACCGATATTTTGCGGGAGCCAAATTATTGGTGCGATTTCAGGGAATTACCAGTGCTAATGACCTTACCCTACAACAGTGATACCTCGTAGGACCACGAGAAAGTCATACATTATTACTATAATCCTATTGGAGGTTTTAGCATACTTAGCTCAAATCACACATATACAAATAAAATCAAACTAAAAAATAAAAATTATGGCATGTTTTAGCTTAAAAGGAACTTAAATATTATGTGAAATCCTCTCGCATCTCTCTTAAAATTCTCTCGCGTCCCTCTAACATCCCTGCAAAACAAATAACAAAGTCAACATCACCAACTAATGTCAATATTCCTCCTGCTCACAACCATATTTCTGCCCAAACGACTCTTTCGCCACCGCAGGCATGGCGGCTTTGCCGATAGGCGTGAGACCGCTAATCTCCTACAAATCGGCACTCACAGAAACTCAGCCCAGTAATCCACAATCCATTCCACTTAAACCAATCATAGAATTCAAGAGAGAGATTGTTGTCCTCTTCAACGATGAAGAAATTGAACACCTATCGGAACCCTTCAAGAGAAACCTCATCAGAAAGTTTCTAACAGGATGCCCGTCACTGGAATTCATCAGGCATCAATATGAGCGTATCAGTTTCAATGGAGAAGCTAAAATAACAGCTCTAGACCGAAGACATGTGTTCATAATGTTTGATCTTGACGAAGACATTCAGCACTGTTGGATTAAAAGAAATTGGAATTTGGGAAGTACGATTATGAAGGTTCTGAAATAGACACAAAATTTTAATATACAGGAAGAACCTTCTTTAGTCCCAATGTGGCTCATGGTGGAGTTCCCCCCAGCCTATTATTTGTACAAAGACTCCATTCCTTTGATTGCTAGTAGACTGGGAGAGTTGATAATTGTTGATCAACCGACAATTACTCATACAAGACCCTCAACAATAAGGCTTAGTGTGGAATTTGATCTCACTGGAAATTTCCCAGAGAGGATTAGGCTAGGGTCACAGAAGGAAAGCAAATGGTACCAGATTAAATATGAGGATCATCCTACCTACTGCACCAAATGTTTATAGATCGGTCATTATCTTGCTGATTGTGGAAGACACAAGGTCAAAAAGTCTGAGTAAACCAAGATGTAGAATTTGCCAGTCCCTGACCTGGTCAACAATACCAAGGAAAATTTGTATGAACATGTTGAGGAAGAGGATTTTCAGGATGCAGTGGAAGTTATACAGCCAGAGGCACCTCATCCAAGCAGATTACAACGACCTCCAGAAGAAGGAAACCTTTTCAAACATAATGGAGGGTGCTTAATAGGCATTCTATCAGTTTGACAAGAATAAGTCAAGCACTGAGCTGTACTAGTGAAAGGGATCTGATAAAGGGAAATAATAGCAATTAGAGATCACTGGATGACCTAGAATTACCACTAATGCTTTACCTGAAAAATCTATAGTTTTTTCTGGTCTTAGACAATTTCATAATAAACTAATCAACAAATTTCATCTGCAGGTGCCAAGGAATGATGCTAAGGAGGATGATGAGCTAGCTTAGAAATCACCAACACCAGAAGGTGGAAATGATGTAGATCAGCAATCAAACACAACCAAGAATGTGGAAGCTAATCCTGAAAGTATAAGCAAAAAAGGTAAAGATCATGGTAAAGAGATTAGTAAGTCACCAGAAGGAGATAAGCCACTTGATCCATATAAAAATTATTTTAGATCTATAAAACATGGTAGTTACTCGCTTTAAATTAAAGTCTAAATCCATCAATGAATGTTAAACTATGCTCATGGAATGTTAGAGGAATTGCAAGCTCATATGTTAGATTAAAAAGATTGATTCAACTGCATAAAATCTCTATAATGGTTGTAACTGAACCAAAGCATAATTTGGGGAAACTAGACAGCTTCAGGATCTCCCTAGGATTTGACAAGGCATTAGGATCAGAGGATTCTAGGATATGGATATTTTTTAAAAATGACTATGATCCTACTTTAATTCAGGAAGATTAGGACTTTATGCAGATTCAAGTAAACAAAAACATAGCACATATGTTAGCTTCATTCTGTTTGCTGTGTACGGAAAGCACAATATAGCATTAAGAAAACTGATGTATGACAGTTCAGAGGGTAAAACTAAAAAATGTAACTTACCTATAATATTGGCAGGAGATTTCATTAGAAGTATAGCTAAATATAGAGGAGTCTCTAATCCAGATCCTAATAGCATCCTGGACTTTGACACATTTATTGAATCAAATGCCTTACTAGAAATTCCTACGGTTGGCAATAGATTTACATGGACAAATGGCAGAAAAGGCATACACAGGATGTCTAAAAGGTTGGATAGGATAATAACAAATGATCTCTGGAATAGAAAGTTTCCAAACATTGTTGTTCAGGTGCTTAATAGGGTACCTTCAGATCACTCACCCCCTTCTCTTAGACACACAGATCCAGGAATCAAGCACATCTAAATCTTTTAGATTTCAAAACATGTGGATGGAGAGAATATATTTTCTAGAAAGTGTAAAGACATGTTGGGAAACACATGTAGACTCACAGGGCATAAGAGGTTTCACATAGAAATTAAAGATACTAAAATAACCTTTAAAGATGTGGAATGAAACTACTTTTGGAAATATTTTTGAGAATCTAAAATAGGCCGAAGCTAGGGTTTAGGAGTTGGAAATAAACTATGATAAAAAGTAGCTAATAATGATTTGAAAAGTTGTAGCTAATCTGAACCTAAGGCTAAAAGAGGAGAACATATACTGGAAACAAAAAAGTAGGAACAAGTGGCTTAGAGAAGCATATATGAACACAAAGTTCTTTCATAATTCTGTTAAAAGTAAACATGTTGTATTAAGGATTAACAGGATAAAAAATGAAAATGGGATATGGTTGACTGATCAAGAAGACATAGGAGTACATGCATCACAATACTTCAAAAGCCTGCTCACAGATGATAATCATGACATAACTGGTATTGCTTTTCAAAGATGCTTAAGCAATATTCCATTAATTGTAACTGATAAGGAAAATTGCCAATTGATGAAGATGATAGAAATGGATGAACTCAAACAAATAGTGTTTGAATTGAATCCAAATAGTTTAGCTGGACCAGATAGATTCACGGGATAATTTTACAGAAATGTTTGGGATATAATTAAATTTGACTTACTGAAATAAATGCAGGAATTCATGTGCTTTGTGCCTCTTCCACCAAGTATTTCCAGTACTTTAATCTGTCTAATTCCTAAGACACGTAACCCTAGCGCCCTGAATAAGTTTAGACCTATCTCACTGTCAAATTTCATTAATAAAATTTTCTCAAAGTTCTTGGTGGGTAGAATCTCCCTGGTTATTGATAAATGCATATCTCAAGAACAAGGTGCTTTTCTTAAGGGTAGAGAAATCCATGACAACATACTAATCATGCAGGAAATGACTTGACTTCTAGGGAATAGGGAGTAATCATTGAACATGATAACTAAAATTGACATGTCTAAGGCATTTGATAGGGTTTCATGGATTATACTTAATTCTGTTATGTTAAAATTAGGTTTCCATGGACATTTTGTCAGTCTTATTCTTAGCAACATAGGGTCAGCTTGGTTCTCAGTCTGAGTTAATGGCAAACCACATGGTTTCTTCAAATCCTCAAGGGGATTGAAACAGGGAGACCCCTATCCCCAATCTTGTTTAATATCATTACTGAAATCCTAAATAGAGGCTTGAAGATGATGTTTCAGAATAATATAATTGAGAGCTTTAAAATTCCTAGTACTATGAGAATAACTCACTTATCATATGCAGATGATACAGTGATCTTTCTCAAAGCTACCAAAAAATCTCTTCAAACTCTAATCCTATTTCTGGATGAATATGAGGAAGCCACTGTACAGGTTGTCAACTTCAGTAAGAGTGCATTTTTATGTAGGCAATAAGACAAGTTAGCATACAATACAAAGAATTAGAGAGTTCACACACATGGCACAGGGATTTAAGCCTTTCACTTACTTAAGGGTCCAGGTTTTTAAGGGCGGAAAAAGAACTGCTATTTTCAAGAAATGGTTGAAAGAATTAATTCTAAAATTCAAAACTGGAATAGCAGGTTACTAAATCAGGTAGGTAGAACAACATTAATTAATAGTGTCCTAATGGAAATTCCTCAGCATAACTGGACAGTGACGACATTTACAATGTACATAATTGATAAAATCCAAGCAATCTGCCAGAATTTCCTTTTGGGGAAAGGGTAAGGACCTAAAGCCTAAAAGGCATTGAAGGAGATAGGATAAACTAACAGTGCCATTACAAGAAAATGAACTACAGATTAGAAGTCTGCCAACCAGACTCATTCTCAATGAAACTGTGGTGGAATTTGCAACAAGGTACAAGTCTATGGTCAAAGCTCATCTGGAATATACCACCATCTTATAGGACTTCCGATCCTTGGAAAGAAGTGTAAAAATCTCAAAACTAACCGAAGACAATACTTTCATTAGGATAGGATCAAGTGAATGTGGTTTCTGGTTATCTAACTGGTCTCACCTAGGATGTCTCATTGATAAATGGAATTCACAAAATGAAATACCACACCCTTATCTAACAGTTAGGAATTTTTTAGGAGATGGGGCCTCATATTTGCAACTGTTTAGTTCTGGATTCTCTCAACATGTATTGCAGGGTATTGATATCAACTTAAGGATCACTAGACAAAGGGATGTAATGATATGGAAGCCCAGCTCATCAGGTAAGTTTTCCATACATTCTGCATATGAACTATGTAGGAGAACAGGTCCTTCCTCAAATGCTCTGAAAAAGGTATGGCATCAACTCCTCCCTAGGAAAATTACAATTTTCAGCTGGAAATTGGTAAATACCTTTCTTCCACTGGATGGTGTCATGAGCAATTTTGGAATTTCTTCTTTCTCTAGATGTTCTATATGTCTAAAGGAACGGGAAACTATTGATAATCTGTTTACTGGCTGTGATTTAGCAGTCATAATGTGGACATATGCAAAGGATATGCTAGGTATTAGGGAACCTCCTTTTAGACATTTATTTGAAAAAATATCATGGTACTGGTCATACAAAAATGAATCTAAAACCAGTAATAACTTTGTAAACATAATGTCATACCTTATCTGTTGGTTAATCTGGAAGGAAATATGTAAAATGATCTTTGAAGGTGTTAGGAACAACAATAACAACATGAATCATCATCTTTACAGATTACTCATAGAAACTTTCTCTGTGCATTCTCAAAAAAAAATCAGGACTGCGAACACCTTATACAAAAGGGATTATTCCATGTCCTTAAACAACCAAGGTTGAAAGAGATTAGGGCATATAAATGGGAACCTTCTGATATTGGCTTTAAATAGAATATGGATGCAACTTATTCACATAGAATACCTTCCATAATAGGCATGATAGTTAGAGATTATAGTTGCAAGGTATGTTATCTGGGAGTTGATCAAGCATATCAAGCAACAGACTCATTATATGCTGAGGTTCTGGGAATAATTAGGGGTATTGGGAAATGCTTGGAACTAAACTCCTCTCCCCTAATTGTGGAATCTGATTGCGTGCAGATAGTGAACAAACAAACAACATGGCATTGGAGATTACAACTTGAACTTATGGAACTGGAAACCCTATTAGCAACATCGGTAGTCAAGTTTCAACACTGCTACAGGGAATAAAACAAGCCTACGCATCAGCTTACTGCTTTCGATCAACTGAGATCAACACAGCAACATGAAGAATTGATTGAAAGGAATCTCAATGTTGCCACGGTACAAGCTATTCAGGGTAATTTTAAGGTTTTCCTAGCATTAGAGTTCATAGAACTAATAGAAGGTTGCAGTAACTGTACATGGTTATCTAAGGTGTAGATTGGTTAAGATCTGGCTGCCGAGATATAAACACGGGGGTGGAGATATCTCAGGTGGAAACATCTTAACCAATACACACCTTCATCACCTTTTTGTTATCATAGTTGTCAGGTTTCCGCACTGATTTTGTATCAGAAATTAAAACTGATGAGCCAAGCTAATGCTTAGCAAATGTAATTATTTTGATAATGAGTTTGGGGAGCTCATAAAAATTACCCCCACCTTCTGGTGGCTTTTGATTAAAAAAAAGAACTTAAACATTAATATCATTTAATACATAAAAATAAAATGGCCACAAGTCTCATCCCTAACAGCTAAATATAAAATATGAGGCTAGGTCAATCTGAAACCTTCCCTTAGAATCAACATATCAGCCATAATCATCTTCTCCATTAGTCATATCCTCTTCTAACAACACCAACTCCTGATGAAGAACCAAAATCAGGGATTTATTTTCCTTGCATAGAGTACGCAACCTCTTTAGCTCAAAAGTCATAGTAGAACCCCTAGGTCCTTCACCACCACAAGAACCATTACCTACATGGTGATTGGCATGAATGCTCATTCTCTGATTAGAAAGAAAATCATCCCATGGCCCTAAAAACATAACAACAAGAAGAAAGATAAAATATTTAAAAATACCATACCTTCCCGGCCTGTAGACTTCTCAACCACCACTGCATGCACACACATTTCAGTAAGAAAACCTAGTATGCTTTTCCACATTAGTTCTCGGCCTAAACTTACATTATTATTCCAAGATAGCATCATAGTGGACTCCCTACAAGCAATAAAAAGATAACTAGCCTCCCAAATTTTGCACACATTAGACAAACATCTCACAACATCAGACACCAAGCTCTTGGGTTTAAAGGTCACCCAGAACCTGGTTTATGAGACCCTATATAACTAGGGATGACTTATAATATACACCTCCCTTGACCATGCAAAGTCCAAAGCAAAGGAAATACCTCGAGTCCTACAAACCAAATAAAGAGAGCTAACCTCACTAATATCAGCACATTGGCTGGAGCAAACCATCCTAAATGAACCCAGAAGAATAGAAGGTTCTCACTTATAACCATGCCATTAAAACCATGATCTAAGAACTTGGTCCATTACCTGCAAAGATTGCGAAATACATCCATCATAAATAGGTGATCCGTGCAGTAAAAGAGGTAAGGATACTTTTTACAAAACACTATCACTATACCGATATTCACTGAGTCAGGCATCCAACAGGATCTCGGGGACTTCCCTGGACTCTATTATGCAAGATCTATGAAGATGATAAGGAACTCGTTGATGAATCTAGATACTATGTTGGTCCAAAAGAAATTCCCCTTATCACTAAGGAAATGTGCCCCAGTTGAGGTTGTTCTCGTCTTGGTCAAGGTCGAAGATATATTTGAAGATTGATTATGTTCCACCTTCTAGGGATCAGTTTGCCTTTGGTGGTTTACAACACGTAGCTGCTCTTGGGATGCACCTCGATGAGCTTAAAAGCAACTTCCCAATTCAAAGCCTACTTACCTTTGGGCTCCTGTCTACTCTTTTCATTTTTTCTCATTACTAAGTCACCAGGTGAGAACTACATGTTCTTGATCCCCCCAGATCATGATAGCTCTACACCATTTCCTTCACTTTAGCCTCATGAAGGAAACTCATTCTGTTTTCTCTTGTACTTGGTTGAGGTCCAGTAGGAAACACTTCTCGTTGGCCAATGGGTCTCAGTTCCTTGCTACCATTATTCTAGCACTGGACACCTCTATTTTAACTGGAATCACTGTCTCGGAGCCCTAAACTAAGCTATAAAGGCTCTCCTCAGTGGACTTTTTTAGATAATTCG
>JAULKJ010285857.1:0-12734 GCA_032355405.1 Rubia balearica | reverse complement strand
CTTATTCCGCTAAGCTTCTAAATAAGAGCACCATCTTTTACATGACTTGCAAGAGCCAAAGAATCAGCAAAACCCTACAAACTAGTATCAACATCATTAAATAAAGCATAAGCACACAAAACTCAATCATAATGCAAGAGCATACCATGGAAAAATTGTCGGGCAGATTGACGTGACATGTCACCCGTTCATTAGGTCCATCTCTCACTTGATTGGATGAGAAAGTATGGGACATCTTTCAAATTTTTCCAACATTATGGGACGAAAAATAAACAGTTTCTTGAAAATCACCTTTCCTCCCTCTGCCCACAGTTTGAGAAATTTCCACACCCTCAGTCTTAGCTTTGGTTGTTGGGATAACTATATATGACACAAAAAAAAAATCTTCGATAGGCTTAATCCTGCTAACTAGCAAAAATCAAATCAGAAATCCTACAGTTGAATTCAGATCAAATTTAGATCGAAGAAAGTTAAAAAAAAAATACACGGAAAAACAACAAAATATCCTAAGCAATTAACCTTTGATATCACAAATCACAAGATATGAAAAATAAATGTCACTTATATTACATATGAGAGAAGTCATAGGCTTTTAAAAGCAAGAAAAAGCGGAAGCAGCGCGATTACCAAATCATTGAATATTGATGGAAGTCCAAAATTATATGACCATGAAAAGTTATTCACATCGAGAACTGAACATATAAACTCACGAAGGACTGCATAATTCTCAAATTTACACTTTCCGCCCTCTGCGACCTGGGGGGTTATGGTATATGATAGGTAATTGCGTAGGAAAGCAAGAGTGAGGAGTACCACATATGTTAAACTGAGGGGATACCTCGCGGATCCATCTTTGAATAACACCGCAAAGATCACAATCCTCAAAAGAGGTAACTTCTTATAATGCATCGCAGGAGCCATGAGTTAGGGATCATGGCCCACTATAGCATATAAATCAGCATGACCAAAGTGGACACGAACAACTTGGAATATAGGGAAAATGACCCTATAAATGCAAGCCAGGAGAAAGAACCAAGGTAAGTAACAACACTAGCATTTTTAGCATCCAACTCTATATACTGACTTTATCATAAAATATTCCCCCCCGGATACAATTCGGGAGATTAATTATTGCATACATCCTTCTGGTGGATCAAGGTCATTATTATTGTGGGAACTCAAACCACATCAGTGTAGAATAAAATATTAAAAATCAATCAGAAAAAATATCTGTTCCTTATCCTTTATATATTCTTTCTTTAAATATATTAGCATCATCTTTTGGTTTAGTCTTTGATTGTCTGGACTAACCATCAGAAATGGTGAGACAAAGTACTAAGTTAAAAATATGAAAAATATAAAATAAAATGATACAAATTTTGGTGTTAAAATATAAATATCTTTAATTTGGGGTAAATTTTTAAAAACTAGCAATGGAGAAACCTGCAAATTGTAGAAACACCTTCTTCTCCGGTGAAACTTCCAACCACCTACGTCTTTGTTGCACTCCAGTTAAGCCTTCTTCTCCCTTGTTATATCTCTGTAGCTATCATTCCACTGCCATTGTCCGATTCTCGTTCGCCTGACTCCATCAATTTGTTTAACTCACACCTGCAAATTGTAGAAAAAACCTCCTTCTCCAACCAAACTTCCAATTGCTTCATTCTCTGCCACACTCCACTTAAATGTCATTTTTCTGGGCTCCACATAGGCTCCCTTCTATGTGGTTCTTACCTGATCAGCCCTCTGCAAGGTCGTAATCTTTTTGGAGAATTAAACCGCGGAGCTCTTGGACCAAAGATAATGATTTATAGAGTTACTCACGCGCTCAATACTAACTACAATAGTGTATATAATGGCAAGTTGGGGGTCGTCCACAGAGATAGTAGAATTTGAAAGATAACTATACACAACCCACAATCGGGCGTCACTCCGATTGTGTGTAGGTAATAGCTAGTGAGATAAACATAAGTTTGGGGGATTTTGTCTAACAATTAATGATCATGCAAACAAGAGATATTAAAATATAATAAACTATCCTAGGGGAAATTTGCATAACATGACCAATGAATTATTTTGATTCTAGATTCTATCCCTTGTAAGACATATATATAAACCTATCTTATGTCTATGTCACGCAAGACGGAGATAGCTGGGAATTCCCAATGTCTATCAGATAAAGGTTTATCTCCATTTTCAGAAGCTACCACACCACCTCTATAATTAGGGAAGTTGCGTCAATCGAACTATGGATTCACTCCTGTTTCCTCGTCAATCTCACTCTCAAATGCTAACGTGCCCCTGCTTAAAGGAACAAAAGTCTTGCGTAGGTCGCAACTGTTAGATATAAGAGTGAGGACAATACCTTCTGGGGACTCCACTATGGACAAAATTCCTATTCCTAGAGAGACAAAGTAATCGGCATCTCATGATGACTATAGGGTTGAAACAACTATAGTCGCTACACGACAATCCTAGTTGTTACAAACTGTCATGCCCACACTATCGGGGTAAGTCAAAGGTTCCCCCCCATTAAGGCGTCTATCATCCCTAACATGAATAATTATTACAGGATGAGCCACTAAAGTTTGAGTCTAACGATCGGGACGGTACTCTCGGGATAACATGCATGCACTCATCTACCCAGTATCCATGAACCTAAAATAGCTCTAACACAATACTCCCAAGGTAGCAATTCAAGCCTAGCACGATGGTATACTACACATGAATCTACAGGTGCATCATAGAACATACATGGCATACATCTTATAAGAATATAAAATGTAAATCAAGCATGAATATTCATAGAACATAAGAATAAGGAAATATATGAATCTCACAAAGTCAAATAAAAATAATTTCCCAAGTAATAAACAACTCTAGTGACATTAAATCCAAAGCAATCATTGGATTCAATGCCATAGGAAAAACCTAGGAATCGTAAATGAAGAGTATTGGGAGGCATTCGTTGTGCCTCTCAAAGATAATATTATAGCTCTAATTGCGGCTAACTAAGTAGATAGTAGCAAGTTGGGTTCGTCCATGAGAAAAGGGAGTTTTATCGAGTGTTAAGGCACACGAAGATGTCACTCTAAGTGTGTGGTAACAAACATGGGGTTTTGGTTTGGAAAACACTACGACTACTTTAAAAGGCTAAATTAACCAACAATTAGAGAAATTAATATAATTACGAACACACTATTACTAAAGATGTAATTAAAGTGATAACGAGTCTTGGGCACAAATGGTTTACATTTCTAGTCATCCTTTGATCATCGAATAATTATCCTATTTTTATGCATTGATAACATATTGTGGAGAACTTATCCACACTTTTAGGGTGAAGATCTTTCTTGCCTCTCCTCGGTTATAGTTAGAGTAAGCGATCGGCGCCACACCATAACCCTTACCCTCGGGTCACCCTAGACGATCGGCGTCATAGACTTCCCCGAGAATAGCAATAAACATGGAGTACCAATACAACTAATACAATATCCTACAAGCGAGAAACATTGGGATATCACAAATATATCTACTAATAACGACTACGAGGATCGGCCTTCATGCTAATCATTATTAGTGAGCCACATTGATAAATCAAACCCATTCAAATTCATCTCAAACCTAAGCAATTTCATCTATCAATAATCATAATTATTTGTCACACCCAATTATAACCTAGCATCAACTAACGATAATCACATCTACAAAAAGTCAAAGTATCCCGGGTTTGACAAAAAACCTAGCAAATTATTAACCCACAATCATCAACTAGTTGATCACCCTAGTCTAAATCATGTATTAACTACACAAGAAAGCACAAAATATACTTGATAATCAAAGCAAAAAATAGGATAAATCAAATCTCACAAATTCATACTAAAAATGCTTACCAATTGCTCCCAAGAGTATATTTAGCCTAGATTTGCAAAATCCATAAAAAATCTACAAGAATTCATGGAAAAAGTACAAAAACTAAGAAAAGATGAAGAAAAACTAGGGTTTTTTGGAGAGAAAATCGGGTTGGAAGAAGAAGTGAGGAAGAAGGGGTTAAAATGGGTTAAAAATGAGTTTAAAATGAGTTTAAAATGGGTTCAACCCATCTTGACCGCTGTGGGCCGCATGGCATGTCTGCAACCCACAAATCATGTATTGGAACAGCCCATTTCCGTTTTTCTTCGCTGCGGGCCGCATCACAGGTCCGCAGCCCGCAGAGAAGCTGCTGCCTCATCTTCTTTGCTTTTCCACGGGTGCTTATCCATTTTGAGAGTTCTTGTAGTAGATTTTATAGTGCTCGAAAAGAAGAATCCAATGGTACCACCAACGAATGCTGATTCTTCTCGGATCGTTCCCAGAACTCGGTTTAAACTTCCGGATCACAATTCATGCACTTCTTTGTCTTTCTTCTTCGACCCTTTTATCTTCTACCGCATTTTGATTCATGACCTTCAATCTTATACCATCCTTGTGAATGACCTTCACTAAAATACTCCAAAGTTCTTACGAGCAATCTACAGATTAAGCTCACAAAAAGGAATCTAAATGCTCGTAAGGATAAAAAATCCATTAGATTCAAAAGAGGTTACAAAATGAAGGATTTAGATACGAAAACCGAAAACGGTTATTCAAACCCCTTATAATGTGATCCTACCTAAATCTAGCAATCTTCCAACAAAAGATAACAAAAGAGATGTTAAATGTTTCGGAAAATACATGCATTTGACGTCTCATCATTGGCCCAATATAAAAACCCATTAACCTTTGGGTTTTCACCCTTCATTTTTACTAGATCCCACCTCCACCCTTCATTTAGTTTTCATGCCGCCACCACCTTCCTCCACCCTCCGCCTCTCGCACCATTGTTGGATAACCCCTTCATTGTCGTTAAGCTCTAGCCATTTGCTTCTACCTCGTGAAGATATGTGTCGCTGAAGCCCACCGCCATTTGTCGTGAATCTCTCGTGAAGATCTGTGCCACCATTCACATTCGCCGTGAAGCTCTTGTGAAGATATGAGTCGCTATTCACCGTTCGTTGTGAAGCTTTCTTGAAGATCTACGCCACTGAAGCCCACCGTCGTCCATCGTGAAGCTCTCCCTCTTTTGCCAGGAAGCTCTAACCGTACACTTGTGTTACTGTTGTTTTGCTTTGCCGTCGTTTGTTATTTTGCTTTGAAGATCGCCTTTAGCTTTGCTTTGCTGCCGGAAAACATAGGTTCCGAACTTGGAACCTATTTCTAATCCTAAACAAAGGCGGTTTTTTAACCGCCTTTATTCGATATCGATTAAAGGCGAAATTAGAGAAGACACTTGAAAAATGGTTTCTCTGGCCAAATATAACCGCCATTAATCGAAAGTTTTCTACTAGTGATGGCAATGTATAGAAGGCCAAAAGGAAAATAATTCTAATCTAATCCTTATTCTACAAGAAATAAAATATTAGAAAAATATCTTAATGATCCTCCTCACACTGCGCGAACAACTATGCTGAGGTATTTTGCACAAGAAAAGAGTGTTGAGAATCGATTTCCATGCTTATGAGACTCCAAACTCATTAGTTCAGGAAATGACATTAGGGCGTGCCAACGAGACGAGGCAAGAAAAGGTAGAAGATGATCTTGAGTGTCAACAAGCTGCGGATATCCAGAGCAGAGTGAGTGATAGTTAGCCTCATAAAGTATGGCTTCAATGGTTGACACCGAGTTGGTCACATTTCCCAACTCTTTTGAATTTTATTTTATTTTTACTTCCCATTTAGAGAATGTGCAGCCTGCTCCAGCAGTAATTTGTTTTTGCTTTTCGTTAGCCTTGTTTTTTTTGCCCCAAATTGGTACACATGTCGTCCTTCCGTGGGGCCACGTGTCCAACTACAACTTGAATTCTTTTTTTTTCCAATGTATTGACACGTACGCGACACCTTTTGATTGTGCCACGTGTCCCAACCTTTGTTTTCTTTATTTTTTTAAAAAAGTATCTAGAAAAATTGAAATTAATTTTAAATTTGTAAAATTTAATTTTAAATTTTGTAAAATTTAATTAAAAATCTGTAAAATTTTTAAAAATCTGTAATTTTTAAAAAAATATATGGAATAATTTTTATTTGCAAAATATTTGATTATTTTTGGGGAAAAATGAAATGAAATTTTAAAAATTATAAAGTATTATTACATTTCAGATTCAGTTTATTTTGGATGGAAAAAGTTATTTAAATTAAATATTAATGATAAACTTAATGACTATGATAGAGAAAATCAAGTGTGATTCATGGATAGTAGAGAGTGATTTCTTAGCATTGTGGAGAAAAAATGGGGTGATTTATTAGGGTGGAGTGGAAGAGAGAGATTGAGAGTAATAATATATTTAATTGGTAAGAAACCACAAGTGGTTTCTACCATTGCACTTAGTCTCGGGCTCTTATTACAATTTTTGAAAAATGACACTATTTTGTTTTTTATATATGATAGGATTTTAATTTAATCTTAGTTTGTTCCTTATTGTTAGTTGCTCAAAAAATCTTAGTTTGTTCCTTGTTTAGAGAACTAGTTTTGATGAGGATGGATCAGTTTGACTCTGATACCAACTGATATAGTGATGTAGCACGTAATATAGGAAAGATGAAATGCTAGGCTTTGCAACATAAATGTCGACTTTTATTAATCATAATCAAAACAAGCATGAAAATTACATAATAATGCCTACTATATTTATAGGATATCAAATCTCCTTATGAGAAAGAGAAAAAGAAACTAAATCTCCTAAGAGAAAAGAGAAAAGGAACTAAATCTTCTAAGCGAAAGGGAAAAGGAAATTAAATATTTTAAGGAAAAGGTTAATGACTTAATTAAATAAAGCAAACTAGATGAGCAAATTTAGGGAAACAAATATTCTAATTAAATGAAGCAAATAAAATGCCATCACGATTCACGTCGGTTCCACTGGTCCATAAGTACCGACCCTTATGCCACATTATATAGCGAGCAGAAGTTTATCACGAATAAGAATCCCAAAAAAATATGAACAAACCTTCTAAAAGATTCTTTATCTGCCTAAGATATTAATTGATTGGTGTTATAAGGATGGCAAAAATAGATTTGCAACTCGCGCGTTAAGCGAGTTGTCTATTTTTAAACCCGAGTGGGCATGAGTTAATTAGTAATAGGTAATGGGTTAAATGGGTAATGGATCAAATGGGTAATTTAAAAATACGGGTTTGGTGGGTTGGGTTTGCGGGTTGATAGCGGGTTTACCCACATGAGTTGGTATATAAACCCACATGGGCAATGTATGAGTTGAAACTCGCAGGTTTCACCCATATGGATTGGTATATAAACCCATATAGGTCAATATATGAGTAGAAACTCGCGGGTTTCACCCATATGGATTGGTATATAAATCCATATGGGTCAATATATGAGTTGAAACTTGCGGGTTTGACCCATATGGGCTGAAACCCATGGGTAAACCCATTTTGACCATAATGTTAAGTATTTTTGACCCGCATGTTGAGCGAGTTTCAACCAGACCCATTTTTCCCCAACCCATTATTTGAACCGTTATAAAATGGGCCAAAATAGGTCATACCCATATTTTTAAATTACCCGTATTACCCAATTCATATTCGACCCGTCCGTCCATTTGTTACCCCTAGGTGTAATATGAACAATTGTTTGTATTAATGGCAAAAAATTACAATATAAATGGCACTGCATAGAAGCCCAACAGGAAAATGATTCTAATCTAATTCTTATTCTAGTAGAAATAAAATATCACAAAATATATTAATATATCCTAATACGTACTTCTCCTCAAGTTGGAGTATGAAGATCATTAATGTCCAACTTGTAAAAAATATTGTGAAATTGCTAACTATAGAAAAAACTCAACACAATAACCAACTTAACCTAAAAAATAAAAACAACACTAACTAGTCTACCAACTAGTAATGCAAGTTAACAATTAAATCTTTAAACTAACATCCTGGGAAGCGAGGCCAAAATTTGATCCGCCCTTCGTGGGGTCACTATTAAATCACACGGGAGATCCACCAACCTGTGGAGCATTGGAAGACCAAAGAAATAAATTTATATTGGTTCTCCCGTAGTCACTACTAAACTACCAAAGGGTAGCAAGTGGAAAGTTCAGGGTCATCCACAGAGATGTTAGGAATTTAAAAGTTAACTACACAAAACTCGCAATCGGGTCGTCACTCCGATTGCATGTTGGGAATAGTAAATGTTGCAAACATAGTGTTAGGGAGGGGTTTATCTATAAACTACAAAATATACAAGAATAAGAGATCAAACTATATTAAGCTAACAATTGGGGACATTTGTGTTACATGATCGATAGATACTTTGATCCTAGATTCTATCAAATACATGAATGACGTATAAAACTATCATATTGTTTATGTCACATAGTGTGGTCGATAGTCAACACATCTCATTGTCTGTCACACAAAGGTGCCCACGTATTATTCTATCGACAACACCTTCGTAGTTAGGAAACTGTGTCAAGTGGCCCAACAGTTATGCGCTTCTCTTTCCCATAAAGAATTAGATCCAGAGTCTCCACTATGAATGCTTCTCCCTAGGCCTATAGAGGTAAAGGGATTAACATATTATGATGACTCTAGGGTTGCAATGACAATGGTTGCATCACTATAACCGTAGTTACTATTAACTATCATGCCCTCACCTATCGGGCTACCATTTCCCAGTCATACTAGCATACGGTCATCGGAGTGCTGCTCATTCAATGTCTAACATACATTTGACAAGAATGTAAAGAACACATAAAGCATGATATTCATAAACATAAAAGGATAGGGGGATCTTAGAATCTCACAAAATATCTATCAAATCATGAATACAAATTTAAAACCCAAGCAAATAAACTACTCCCTGAGCATTGAAGCCAATCTTTCCATTGGATACAATGCCCTTGGGCAAAACTAGAAAGATTAAAAGAAGAGAGGAGGGTTATTCCCTTTCTCTCTCTACCTACTCTTAGAAAACTAGAAGAATGAAAATTAAAATAGCCAAACTTCAACCCTAGTAGGCTTCCTTACATAGTATATAGGAAATGGGCCTTAAAGAGACCCAAAACGATAAGGGAAACCCTAGTTGGACGGTGGCACGGGCCATGCAATAGCACACGACCTATGCAATAGGGTACGACCCATAGGCTGGCAACGTGTCCTATTGCATCTGAGCGGCGCTGCCATGTGAATCCCTGTGATTTTTCAACTAGAAGATTGTTTTAAAGTTCTGAACGGTGCAACCGGTGCAATTCTTCGCGGGTCACCGGTTGGAGCTGATTTCTTGGCAAACTGACGGTGTAGCCATGTAGAACATCACGAGACGTGGGATGGTCTTTGGATCATGAACTTCAAGGTGCATGGGCCATGCAATATGGCATGGCTCGTGCTTCATACTTAGTCGCATGAGCCATTTGAATTGCATAGGTTGTGCAATACATTGCGGCCCGTGCCCTTACTTAGGCACCACATTAATTAGCTGACACGGGCCGTACAATAGAACATGTCCATGCCAGTTTTCAGCTTTGTTCGAGCTTCAGCTCCTTCCTCTTTGGTGCAATTCCATATACTAACACAATTAAGCATGTGGCCTTCTGGCCTTCTAATATCTACTACCATCCTTGTGAATAGCCTTCTACTCCGAAGTGCATATGAGCGATCTACAATAAAACTCACACAATATGATCTAGATGCTTATAAGGATATAACATTCATTAGGTCTAAATAAATCTACAAAACTAAGGATTTAGACAAGAAAACTAACAAAGTCTATCTAAATCCCTTGTGACGTGAACCTAACTAAACCTAGAATTCAACTATACAAAAGATACTAATAAATGTGCTAAATGCATTGGTTAACACATACTTCTAGGTGCAGATCAGGAAGGGACCCGCCACTCTTGGCATTGCTAATTAATCAATGAATCATGGGAGATCCATCAATTAAAACCAAGAGGAGGTTCTAGTATTAAGTGTCAAAGATAGAGATTTATAATTCCTACTACCATACTACCAAAAATGGAAGATAGTGACAAGTACTGGGGTCGTCCACAGAGATATTAGGAATCTAATAATCAATTAAACACAACCACGATCGGGTCGTCAATCCAACCACATGTTAGGAATAAACCGTGTTGTGAAAATAGTCATTAGGGGGGACTTTGTACTAATAACTACTAGCATGCAATTGATCACAAGGATTAACAATACAACAAACACTCGGGGAATGTTTGCGTAACATGTTCAATGTCATTTCATTCATCGATTCCATCAAATACAATAACTAAACTCTATTCTAGTATATGTATGTGTGTGACACGGGGTGTGGAAAATGGTCAAAACTTCCCCTATCTGTTACATAGAGGTGTGCGTATAAAATCTTCCATTAGTCTCGCCTCCGCAACTAGGAGAGTGCAATGACAATGACTCATTGTGCAGGTCTGATTCTCCCCTGTATGATTAAGTCCCGAGCAGAACACCATGAACGAACTACCCCTAGGCCTACAAAGGCAAAGGATTAGTAGGCCTCTTATCGATGACTCTAGGATCAACAAGATAATCCTACTTTTCTACCTAACCTATCTCTACCCGCAACCCTTCGGACCTCTTTGGTTGGCTAACTATAGCGTGGTCGATCGTGATGATTAACAATGGTAACCTTCGTGCACACGCAAATTTTGGGACTATCGGCACTCCAAACACATCGTAATAGTGCACCAACATGAAAGTAGACTCATTTGTGTGCCAAAAAATGTGAAAATCATGCAATTCATAGGAATATTAAGAAAAATCCAACATAATAATCACAAAATGAACATTAACACATGAATACAGATATTATCCCCAATGGTAGCAAACTAAAACATGGCCGATCGTAACGATTAACAATGGTAAACCTCTGTGCACACGCCCAATTCTGGACTATCGTCACCTCAAACGCCTCTAGGTTTCTTTCACCAGGAGGTATCAATAGTGCACCAACATGAAAGTAGACTTAGTTGTGTGTCAAAAAAGTGTGATAATCATGCAATTCACAGGAATATTAAGAAAAAACCAACATAATAATCACAACACATAGAAATAGATAGATCTAGAAATCTCACAAAATGAACATTAACATATGGATAAAAATAGTATCCCCAAGTAAGATCCTTACTCCCTAGGCATTGAACCTAAGTATGTCATTGGATTCAACACTTTTGGCAAAAGAAAAATAAAAAGATGAAAAGAAAAGAACCTAGAGAGAAGGAAGAGTATTTTCTCTCTCTAGATTACTCTTGAGATCTAAAAATGAGTATAAAGTTCAACCCTAGTAGACATAGGTCCATATATATAGTAGTAGGAAATTGAGCCTAAAAATATGCCCAAAAAGGACAAAAACCCTAGCAGCCGCAAACGGCGCAGGGAGTGGTGTGGCACGGCCCCTGCCGACCGAAGGAACCTCGTACAGGCGCTGCACATTGGTGCAGCACTTGCCGTAGCCTCATGCCAGAGTGGGCCACCGGCCTTGGCATGGGTCGTTTCCCTTGTGCTGGCACGGGCCATTGACCAGCACTCCATTTTTGCTCATCTGATCTGCATCCCACATCATTTGGCATGCCCCATCGGTTGGAACCTCATCTTTCTCTGAATCTCGGTGTACCCCAAGTCATTCTTTGTACCTCGTGGGTTGCTCTTGGAATTTGTGACCTGAAATGGAGCAAGCCGTGTAAAATGGAACGTCCCGCTCCCATACTTAGCCGAATTTTTGAGTGAAAAAATGACTTGGAGTGCACGACCAGCAGAACAAGCACTGTCCGTGATGGAAATTGGCATGTCATGTGTCGGGTGGAATGGGTCGTGTTGAGGTCTCCTGACATGGGTTGTCTTGCTCGGTACGGGCCATGCTAGGCTTGGCCTTTCGTCGGCCTAGTACGGTATGTGTCGGTCGTGGCCGTCGGCTGACTTCTTTGCTCCGCTATAGGTGAACAGTTGGTCCAATTTGGGAGTTCTTGTAGTCAATTTTATAGAGCTTGAGAAAATGAATCCAATGATGACATCCTCAAGGGCTGATTCTTATCTGATTTTTCCAAGAACATCGTGTAACCTTGAACATCAACCCTTCCGTTTCTCCCTTTGCCTTCTTGTACTTCGAATCTACCTTTCTTGGTCCCAATTCCATCTAGTACCACACTTTGAAGTCCACAACTTTCTATCTTCTACCATCCTTGCGAATGGCCTTCGATATCTTCTACCATCCTTACGAATGACCTTCAAATATCTGCTACCACCCTCGCGGATGACCTTCTACAAAAGATAATGAAAACTACTCTCGTGCAACCTATAAATGAGATCTAGGTGACCGTGAATACAAAGTGTCCATTAGCTTCAATTAAGTCTGCAAAAATCGAGATTTAGACCAGAAAACCAGTAATGGTCGTCTAAACCCTTTGTCGTGCAAACCTAACTAAAACTAGCAATCAACCAAACAAAATATTAAAATATATACGTCAAATACATCGGCTAACGCATGCATAATGATGCACATCAATCCCTCCCCCCCACACTTAAACCTTTACTTGTCCTCGAGTAAACAAAAATGAGAAAAGATCTGAGCAAAATATTGCATGCAAAGAGAAGTTAGCCGATACATTCAACTTATTCCCAAGCTACCCTAGTTCTCCTAAAGAAGTAAGAATCTCACAACTCTCACAATCC
>JAULKJ010285846.1:0-12735 GCA_032355405.1 Rubia balearica | reverse complement strand
ACTATTGTTCAGAGATTCTCCCTTAGTCCGTCGATGTACTTATTCCTCACAAATGCAACAATCCTCTCACATGCCAAGCCTTCTAATGGTTAGTTTGAGATATCATCAATATTCATCCAAAACGCAATTTCCTTGCTTTAAATTACTTAAGTATAATTTTTTTTCCATCAAGTATATGGTTTGGACATGATACAAACTGAGTTTAGTCTTCAATCTATCCTAAGTTGCAATATGTTTCATCCATCATATGCTCTTGATGATTAGGGAAAAAACTTACTTGGATTTCGGATAGATTTTTGTAAATCTAAGGCCGCCATTCTTCATTCATTAGGACTAAAATTTGTTTGAATATGTCTAGGTGGAAGCACAACATCCCATTACTGACCCTCTTCCTCGGGGAAAGTTAGAAGCTATCGTGTAAATCCTAGGAATTTGATTGTTAATACTTCAATATTTGGGGTCTATTTCGGCAAAAATGTACATTCAACAAACCTTGAATTTAGCAAATAAGTCCCTCATTTATACATTAAGTTGAAGATAAACTAGTTTTTTCAGATTCTCCCTTGGCCTGCGATGTACTTATTCCTCACAAATTCAACAGTCCTCCCGCATAAGAATCCTTCAAATTGTTAGTCAGAGATATCACCAATATTCATCCAGAACATAATTTCCTTGCTTTAAATTACTTGAGTATGAGTGTTTTCCATGAAGTATGTGGTTTGGAAATGATACAAACTAAGTCCAGTCTTCAATCTATTCTTACTTGCAATCAGTTTCATATATCATATGCTCTTGATTATTGGGAAAACAAGTTACTTGGATTTCAGATGGATTATTGTTTATCTAAGGTAGCCATTCTTCATTCATTAGGACTAAAGTCTGATTGAATATGTCTAGGCAGGACTACATTATCCTATCATTGACCCTTTTCCTCGGTGAAAGTTAGAAAATATCGAGTATAGCCTTGGCATTTGATTGTTAAAGCTGCAATATGGGGGAGGTCTATTTTGGCAATAAGGTACTTTCAATAAACCTAGATTTCACCAATAAGTCCCCCATTTATACATTAAGTTGAAGCTTAACTATTGTTCAGAGATTCTCCCTTAGTCCATCAATTTACTTATTCCTCACAAATGCAACAATCCTCTCACGTGTCATTCCTGCTAATGGTTAGTTTGAGATATCACCAATATTGATCAAAATGCAATTTCCTTGCTTCAAATTACTAAAGTATGACTTTTTTCCATCCAGTGTGTGGTTTAGACACGATACAAACTGAGTACAGTCTTCAATCTATCCTAAGTAGCAATCAGTTTCATCCATCACATGCTCTTGATGATCAGGTAGAAAACATACTAGGATTTCGGATGGATAGTTTTTTATATCAGGTAACCATTATTCATTCATTAGCACTAAAAGTTAGATAGAATATGTCTATAAGGTACTTTCAATAAACCTTGATTTCACCAATAAATCACCCATTTAAACAATAGGTTGAAGCTTAACCATTGTTCAGTGATTTTCCTTTAGTTCGTCGATGTACTTATTCCTCCCAAATGCAACAATCCTCTCACATGCCAATCCTTCTAATGGTTAGTTTGAAATATCACCAATATTTATCCAGAATCCAATTTCCTTGCTTCAAATTACTTAATTGTGATTATTTTCCATCCAGTGTGTGGTTTAGACATGATACAAACTGAGTCCAATCTTCAATCTGCCCTAAGTTGCAATCAGTTTCATCAATCATATGCTCTTGATGATTAGGGAAAAAACATACTTGGATTTAGGATGGATTGTTTTTTATCTAAAGCAGCCATTCTTCATTCATTAGCACTAAAAGTTGGATTGAATATGCCTAGATACGACCACATCATCCCATCACTCTCCTCATCGGTGAAAGTTAGAAACTATCGAGTGAAGCCTTGGAATTTATTGTTAAAGCTACAATATGGGGGATCTATTTTGGCAATAAGGTAATTTCAATAAACCTTGATTTCACCAATAGGTCCCCCATTTATACATTAAGTTGAAGCGTAACTATTGTTCAGTGATTCTCCCTTAGTCCGTCGATGTACTTTTTCCTCACAAATGCAACAATCCCGCCACATGCCAATCCTTCTAATGGTTAGTTTGAGATATCACCAATATTGATCCAGAACGTAATTTTCTTGCTTGAAATTACTTACGTATGACTTTTTTCCATCCAGTGTGTGGTTTGGACATGATTCAAACTGAGTCCAGTCTTCAATCTATCCTAAGTTGCAATTATTTTCATCCATCATATGCTCTTGATGATTAGGTAATAAACATACTTGGATTTCGGATGGATTGTTGTTTATCTAAGGTAGCCATTCTTCATTCATTAGCACAAAAAGTTGGATTGAATATGTCTGGGTAGGACCACGTCATCCCATCACTGACCTTCCTCGTCGGTGAAAGTTAGTAACTATAGAGTGAAGCCTTGGAATTTTATGTTAAAACTTCAATGTGGGGGATCTATTTCAGAAATAAGGTAATTTAAATAAACCTTGATTTCACGAATAAGTCCCCCATTTATACATTAAGTTGAAGGTTAACTACTGTTCATAGATTCCCCCTTGCTCCGTCGATGTACTTATTCCTCACAAATGTAACAATCCTCTCACAGGCCAATCCTTCTAATGATTAATTTGAGAAATCACCAATATTGATCCAGAACACAATTTCCTTGCTTCAAATTACTTAAGTATGACTGTTTTCCATTTAGTGTGTGGTTTGGACATGATTCAAACTGAGTCCAGTCTTCAATCTATCCTAAGTTGCAATCAGTTTCATCCATCATACGCTCTTGATGATTGGGGAAAAAACATACTTGGATTTCGGATGGATTGTTGTTTATCTAAGGTAGCCATTCTTCATTCATTAGCACTAAAAGTTGGATTGAATATGTCTAGGCAGGACCACATCATCCCATCACTGACCCTCCTCATCGGTGAAAGTTAGAATCTATCGAGTGAAGCCTTGGAATTTGATTGTTAAAGCTACAATATGGGGGATCTATTTTGGCAATAAGGTACTTTCAATAAACCTTGATTTCATAAATAAGTCACCCATTTATACATTATGTTGAAGCTTAACTATTTTTCGGAGATTCTCCCTTAGTCCGTCGATGTACTTATTCCTCACAAATGAAAAATCCTCTCAAATGCCAATCCTTCTAATGGTTAGTTTGAGATATCACCATTATTGATCCAGAACAAAATTTCCTTGCTTCAAATTTCTTAAGTTTTCCATCCAGTGTGTGGTTTGGACATGATACAAACTGAGTCCAGTCTTCAATCTATCCTAAGTTGCAATCTGTTTCATCTATTATATGCTCTTGATGATTAGGGAAAAACATACTTGGATTTCGGATTGATTGTTCTTTATGTAAGGCAGCCATTCTTCATTCATTAGGACTAAAAGTTGGATTGAATATATCTAGGTAGGACCAGATCATCCCATCACTAACCCTATCATCGGTGAAAGTTAGAAGCTATGAGTGATACCTTGGAACCTGATCGTTAAAGCTGTAATATGGGGGATCTGTTTCGGCAATAAGGTACTTTCAATAAACCTTGATTTCATGAATAAGTCACCCGGTTATACATTAAGTTGAAGCTTAGCTATTTTTCAGAGATTCTCCCTTAGTCGTCGATGTACTTATTCATCACAAATGCAACAATCCTCTCACATGCCAATCCTTCTAATAGTTAGTTTGAGATATCACCAATATTGATCAAGAACAAAATTTCCTTGCTTCAAATTACTTAAGTATGACTGTTTTCCATCCAGTGTGTAGTTTGGACATGATACAAACAGAGTCCAGTCTTTAATCTATCCTAAGTTGCAATCGGTTTATTTATCCTATGCTCTTGATGATTAGGGAAAATATACTTGGATTTCAGATTGATTTTTGTTTATCTTAGGCAGTCATTCTTCATTCATTTTGCGTAAAAGTTAGATTGAATATGTCTAGGTAGGACCACATCATCCCATCACTGACCCTCTCATCGGTGAAAGTTAGAAGCTATCGAGTGAAGCCTTGGAACTTGATTGTTAAAGCTGCAATATGGGGATCTATTTCGGCAATAAGGTACTTTCAATAAACCTTGATTTCATGAATAAGTCACCCATTTATACATTAAGTTGAAGATTAACTATTTTTCAGAGATTCTCCCTTAGTCGTCGATGTACTTATTCCTCACAAATGCAACAATCCTCTCACATGCCAATCCTTCTAATAGTTAGTTTGAGATATCAGCAATATTGATCCAAAACAAAATTTCCTTACTTCAAATTACTTAAGTATGACTGTTTTCCATCCTGTGTGGTTTAGACATGATACTAACTATGTCCAGTCTTCAATCCATCCAAAGTTGCAATCAGTTTCATCCATCATATGCTCTTGATGATTAGGTAAAAAACATACTTAGATTTCTGATGGATTGTTGTTTATCTAAGGCAGCCATTCTTTATTCATTGGCACTAAAAGTTGGATTGAATATGTCTAGGTAGGACCACATCATCCCATCAATGTCCCTCCTCATCGGTGAAAATTAGAAGCTATCGAATGAAGCCTTGGAATTTTATTGTTACAGCTGCAATATAGGGGATCTATTTCGGAAAAAAGGTACTTTAAATAAACCTTGATTTCATGAATAAGTCCCCCATTTATACATGAAGTTGAAGCTTAACTACTGTTCAGGGATTCTCCCTTACTCCATCGATATACTTATTCCTCACAAATATAACAATCCTCTCACATGTATATCCTTCAAATGATTAATTTGAGATATCACCAATATTGATCCAGAACGCAATTTCCTTGCTTCAAATTACTAAAGTATGACTATTTTCCATCCAGTGTGTGGTTTAGACCTGATTGAAACTGATTTCAGTCTTCAATCTATCCTAAGTTGCAATAAGTTTCATCCATCATATGAACTTGATGATTAGGGAAAAACATACTTGATTTCGGATGGATTGTTTTTTATCAAAGGCAGCCATTCTTCATTCATTAGCCCTAAAAGTTGGATTGAATATTTCTATGTAGAAACATATCATCCCATCACTGACCCTCCTCATTGGTGAAAGTTAGAAGCTATCGAGCGAAGCCTTGGAATTTTATTGTTAAGCTGCAATATGGGGGATCTATTTCTGCAATAAGATACTTTCACTAAACCTAGATTTCATGAATAAGTCCCCTATTTATAAATTGAGTTGAAGCTTAACTACTGTTCAGAGATTCTCCCTTACTCCGTCGATGTACATATTCCTCACAAATGCAACAATCCTCTCACGTGACAACCCTTTTACTTGTTAGTTTGAGATATCACCAATATTGATCCAGTACACAATTTCGTTGCTTTAAATTACTAAAGTATGACTGTTTTCCATCCAGTGTGTGGTTTGGACATGATACAAACTGAGTCTAGTCTTCAATCTGTCCTAAGTTACAATCAGTTTCATCCATCATATGCTCTTGATGATTAGGAAAAAAACATACTTGGATTTCATATGGATTGTTTTTTATCTAAGGCAGCCATTCTTCATTCATTAGCACTAAAAATTGGATTTAATATGTTTATGTAGGACCACATCATCCCATCAATGACCCTCCTCATCGGTGAAAGTTAGAAGCTATCGAGTGAAGCCTCGGAATTTGATTGTTAAAGCTGCAATATGGGGGATCTATTTCGGCAATAAGGTACTTTCAATAAACCTTGATTTCATGAATAAGTCCCCCATTTATACATTAAGATGAAGCTTAACTATTTCTCGGAGATTCTCCCTTAGTCCGTCGATGTACTTATTCCTCACAAAGACAACAATCCTCTCACATGCCAATCCTTCTAATGGTTAGTTTGAGATATCAACAATATTGATCCAGAAAAAAATTTCCTTGTTTCAAATTACTTAAGGATGACTTTTTTCCATCCAGTGTGTGGTTTGGACATGATACAAACTGAGTCCATTCTTCAATCTATCCTAACTTGCAATCTGTTTCATCTATTATATGCTCTTGATGATTAGGGAAAAACATACTTGGATTTTGGATTGATTGTTGTTTATGTAAGGCATTCATTATTCATTCATTATGACTAAAAATTGGATTGAATAACTCTAGGTAGGACCACATCATCCCATCACCGACCCTCTCATCGGTGAAAGTTAGAAACTATTGAGTGAAGCCTTGGAACTTGATTGTTGAAGCTGCAATATGGGGGATCTATTTTGGCAATAAGGTACTTTCAATAAACCATGATTTCATGAATAAGTCACCCATTTAACAATCAATTTGCTTGCTTCAAATTACTTAAGTATGACTATTTTCCGTCCAGTTTGTGGTTTAGACATGATAGAAACTGAGTCCAGTCTTCAATCTATCCTAAGTTGCAATCAGTTTCATCCATCATATCCTCTTGATGATTGGGGAAAAAACATACTTGGATTTTGGATGGATTTTTTTTATCTAAGGCAGCCATTCTTCATTCATTAGCATTAAAAGATGGATTGAATATATCTAGGTAGGACCACATCATCCCATCACTGACCCACCTCATCGGTGAAAGTTAGAAGCTATCGAGTGAAGCCTTGGAATTTGATTGTTAAAGATGCAATATGGGGGATATATTTCGGAAATTAGGTACTTTCAATAAACCTTGATTTCAACAATAAGTCCCCCATTTATTCATTAAGTTGAAGCTTAACTATTTTTCAGTGATTCTCCCTTAGTCCATCGATGTACTTATTCCTCACAAATGCAACAATCCTCTCACATGCCAATCCTTCTAATGGTTAGTTTGAGATATCACCAATATTGATCCTGAAAGCAATTTCCTTGAAACATACATAGATTTTGGTTGGATTGTTTTTTATCTAAAGCATCCATTCTTCATTCATTAGGACTAAAAGTTGGATTGAATATGTCTAGGTAGGACCACATCATCCCATCACAGACCTCCTCATCGGTGAAAGTTATAAGCTATCGAGTGAAGCCTTGGAATTTGATTGTTAAAGTTGCAATATGGGGGATCTATTTCGGCAATAAGGTACTTTCAATAAACCTTGATTTCACCAATAAGTCACCCATTTATACATTAAGTTGAAGCTTAACTATTAATCAGAGATTCTCCCTTAGTTCGTTGATGTACTTATTCCTCACAAATGCAACAATCCGCTTACATGCCAATCCTTCTAATGGTTAGTTTGAGATATCACCAATCCGCTTACGTAAGTATGACTATTTTCCATCCAGTGTGTGGTTTTCACATGATACAAACTGAGTTCCGTCTTCAATCTATCCAAAGTTGCAATCAATTTCATCTATCATAAGCTTCTGATGATTAGGGAAAAAACATACTTGGATTTCGGATGGATTATAGTTTATCTAAGGTAGCCATACTGAAAGTTGGATTGAATATATCTAGGTAGGACAACATCATCCCATCACTAGCCCTCCTCATCAGTGAAAGTTTGAAGCTATCGAGTGAAGCCTTGGAATTTGATTGTTAAAGCTGCAATATGGGGGATCTATTTCGTCAGTAAGGTACTATCAATAAAACTTGATTTCACCAATAAGTCCCTCATTTATACATTAAGTTAAGCTTAACTATTTTTTAGAGATTTTCCCTTAGTCCGTCGATGTACTTATTCGTCACAAATGCAACAATCCTCTCACATGCCAATCCTTCTAATGGTTAGTTTGAGATATCACCAATATTGATCCAGAATGCAATTTCATTACTTCAAATTACTTAAGTACAACTATTTTCCATCCAATGTATGGTTCGGATATGATAAAAACTGAGTCAAGTCTTCAATCTATCCTAATTTACAATCAGTTTCATCCATCATATACTCTTAATGATTTGGGAAAAAACATACTTGGATTTCGCATGGATTGTTGTTTATCTAAGGTAGCTATTTTTCGTTCATTAGGACTAAAAGTTGGGTTGAATATGTCTAGGTAGGACAACATCATCCCATCACTGACCCTCCTCATCCCTAATTTATGCATTAAGTTGAAACTTAACTATTGTTCGGAGGTTCTCCCTTAGTGCATCGATGTACTTATTCCTCACAAATGCAACAATCCTCTCACATGTTAATCCTTCTAATGGTTAGTTTCAGATATCACCAATATTGATCCAGAACGCAATTTCCTTGCTTCAAATTACTTAAGTATGATTGTTTTCCATCCCGTGTGTAGGGAAAAAACATACTTGGATTTCGGATGGATTGTTGTTTATCTTAGGCTGCCATTCTTCATGCATTAGGACTAAAACTTGGATTGAATATGTCTAGGTAGTACCACATCATCCCATCATAGACCCTCTTCATCGGTGAAAGTTAGAAGCTATCGAGTGAAGGCTTGGAATTTGATTGTAAAAGCTGCAATATGGGGGATCTATTTCGGCAATAAGGAACTTAAAAAAACCTTGATTTCAATAATAAGTCCCCCATTTATACATTAAGTTGAAGCTTAATATTTTTTCAGAGCTTCTCCCTTAGTACGTCGATGTATTTATTCCTCACAAATGCAACAATCCTCTCGCATACCAATCCATCAAATGGTTAGTTTGAGATATCACCAATATTGATCCAGAACGCAATTTCATTGCTTCAAATCACTTAAGTATGACTGTTTTCCATCCCGTGTGTAAGGAAAAAACATACTTGGATTTCGGATGGATTGTGGTTTATCTAAGGCAGCCATTTTTCATTCATTAGGACTAAAAGTTGGATTGAATATGTCTAGGTAGGACCACATCATCCTATCATTGACCCTCCTCATCGGTGAATGTTAGAAGCTATCGAGTGAAGCCATGGAATTTGATTGTTAAAGCTGCAATATGGGGGATCTATTTTGGCAATAAGGTACGTTCAATAAACCTTGATTTCACGAATAAGTCCCCCATTTATACATTAAGTTGAAGCTTAACTATTTTTCAGAGATTCTCCCTTAGTCCGTCGATGTACTTATTCCTCACAAATGCAACAATCTTCTCACATGCCAATCCTTCTAATGGTTAGTTTTAGATATCACCAATATAGATCCAGAACACAACTTTCGTTTTTCAAATTACTGAAGTATGTCTTTCTTTTATCCAGTATGTGGTTTGGGCATAATACAAACTTAGTCCAGTCTTCAATCTATCCTAAGTTGCAATCAGTTTCATCCATCATATGCTCTTGATGATTAGGGAAAAAACATACTTTGATTTCGGATGTATTGTTAAAAATCTAAGGACGCCATTCTTCATTCATCAGGACTAAAAGTTGAATAAAATATGTCTATGTAGGACCACATCATCCCAATACTGACCCTTTCCTCGATGAAAGTTAGAAGCTATCGAGTAAAGTCTTGGAATTTGATTGTTAAAGACGCAATATGGGGGTCTATTTCGGCAATAAAGTACTTTCAATAAACCTTGATTTCACCAATAAGTCCCCCATTTATTCATTAAGTTAAGGCTTAACTATTTTTCAGAGATTCTCCCTTAGTCGGTCGATGTACTCATTCCTCACAAATGCAACAATCCTCTTGCATACCAATCCTTCTAATGGTTAGTTTGAGATATCACCAATATTGATCAAGAACGTAATTTCCTTGCTTACAAAATTATTTAAGTATGACTATTTTCCATCCAGTGTGGGGTTTGGACATTATACAAACTGATTCCAGTCTTCAATCTATCCTAAGTTTTAAACAGTTTCATCCATCATATGCTCTTGATTATCAGGGAAAACACATACTTGGATTTCGATGGATTGTTGTTTATCTAAGGCAGCCATTCTTCATTCATTAGGACTAAAATTTGGATTGAATATGTCTAGGTAGGACCACATCATCCCATCAATGACTCTTCTCATCGGTGAAAGTTAGAAGCTATCGAGTGAAGCCTTGGAATTTTATTGTTAAAGCTGCAATATGAGGGATCTTTTTCACCAATAAGGTACTTTCAATAAACCTTTATTTCACAAAAAATTACCCTATTTATACATTTAATTGAATCTTAACTATTTTTCAGAGATTCTCCCTTAGTCCGTCGAAGTACTTATTCCCCACAAATGCAACAATCCTCTCACATGCCAATCCTTCTAATGGTTAGTTTGAGATACCACAAATATTGATCAAGAACGTAATTTCATTGCTTCAAATTACTTAAGTATGACTATTTTCCATCCAGTGTGTGGTTTGGACATGATACAAACTGAGTCCATCTTCAATCTATCCTAAGTTGCAATCAGTTTAATCCATCATGTGCTCTTGATGATTAGAGAAAAAACATACTTGGATTTCGAATGGATTGTTGTTTATCTAAGGAAACCAATCTTCATTCATTATTACTAAAAGTTAGATTGAATACTTGTAGGTAGGACCACATTATCCCATCACTGACCCTCCTCATCGGTGAAAGTTAGAAGCTATCGAGTGAAGCCTTGGAATCTGATTGTTAAAGCTGCAATATGTGGGATCTATTTCGGCAATAAGGTATTTTCAATAAACCTTGATTTCACCAATAAGTCTCCCATTTATACATTAAGTTGAAGCTTAACTATTGATCAGAGCTTCTCCCTTAGTCCGTCGATGTACTTATTCCTCACAAATGCAACAATCCTCTCGCATACCAATCCTTCTAATGGTTAGTTTGAGATATAACCAATATTTATCCCAAAGGCAATTTCCTTGCTTCAATTACTTAAGTATGAGCATTTTCCATCAAGCATGTGGTTTGGAAATATACAAACTGAGTCTAGTCTTCAATCTGTCCTAAGTTGCTATCAGTTTCGCATCATATGCTCCTGATGATTGGGGAAAAAACTTACATGGATTTCGGATGGATTGTTATTTATCTAAGCCAGTCATTATTCATTCATGAGTACTAAAAGTTGGATTGAATATGTCTAGGTAGAAGCACAAAATCCCATCACTAACCTCTTCCTCAGTGAAAGTTAGAAGATATCGGCGTTTGATTGTTAAACCTTCAATATAGGGGGGTCTATTTCGGCACTAATGTACTTTCAACAAATCTTGATTTCACCCAATAATTCCCTCATTTATACATTAAATTGATCCTTAACTATTGTTCTGAGATTTTTACTTAGTCCGTCGATGTACTTATTCCTCACAAATGCAACATTTCTCTCGCATACCAATCCTTTTAATGGTTAGTTTGAGATATAACCAATATTCGTCAAGAATGCAATTTCCTTGCTTTAAATTACTTAAGTATGAGTTTTTTCCATCAAGTATGTGGTTTAGACATGACAAAAATTAAGTCCATTCTTCAATCTGTCCTAAGTTGCTTTCAGTTTCATCCATCATATGCTCTTGATGATTGGGGAAACACTTACATGGATTTCGGATGGATTGTGGTTTATCCAAGGCAGCCATTATTCATTCATTAGGACTAAAAGTTGGATTGAATATGTCTAGGTAAAAGAACATCCCATCACTGACCCTCTTCCTCGGTGAATGTCATAAGCTATCGAGTAAAGCCTTGGCCCAATTTCCTTTCATCAAATTACTTAAGTATGAGTTTTTTCCATCAAGCGTGTGGTTTGGACATGATAGAAACTAAGTCCAGTCTTCAAGCTATCCTAAGTTGCTATCAGTTTCATCCATCACATGCTCTTCATTAATTTCGGATGGATTGTTGTTGATCTAAGGCAGCAATTCTTCATTTATTGGGACTAAAAGTTAGATTGAATAGGTCTAGGTAAAAGCACAACAACCCATCACTGACCATCTTCCTCAGTTAAAATTAAAAGCTATCGAGTAAAGCCTTTGCGTTTGATTATTAAAACTTCAATATGGGATGGGGTCTATTTCGGCAATAATGTACTACCTAAAAACCTTAATTTCACCCAATAAGTCCCATTATTATACATTAAGTTGAAGATTAACTATTTTTTTGAAATTCTCCCTTAGTCCGTAGATGTACTTATTCCTCACAAATGCAACAATCCTCCCGCGTAACAATCCTTCTAATTGTTTGTTTGAAATATCACCAATATTCATCCAGAAAGTAATTTAGTTGCTTCAAATTATTTAATTATGAGTGTTTTCCATCAAGTATGTGGTTTGGACATGATACAAACTGAATCCAGTCTTCAAACTATTCTAAGTTGCACTTAGTTTCATCCATCATATGCCCTTGATTTTTGGGGAAAAAACTTACTTGGATTTCAAATGGATTGTTGTTTAACTAAGGCATCCATTTTTCATTCATTAGGACTAAAAGTTAGATTTAATATATGTCTAGGTAGGACCAGAACATACCATCACTAACTCTCTTTCTCGGTGAAAGTTAGAAGCTATCGAGTAAAGCCTTGGCGTTTGATTGTTAAAGCTGTAATATGAGGGGTCTATTTCGGCAATAAGATAATTTCAACAAACCTTGATTTCACCAATAAATATTTCACTTATACATTAATTTGAAACTTAACTATTGTTCTGAGATTCTCCCTTAGTCCGTCGAAGTACTTATTCCTCACAAATGAAACAATCCTCTCGCATACCAATCCTTCTAATGGTTAGTTTGAGATATCACAAATATTCATCCAAACGCAATTTCCTTTCTTCAAATTACTTAAGTATGAGTGTTATCCTTAAATTATGTGGTTTGACATGATACAAACTGAATTCAATCTTCAATCTATCCCAAGTAGCAATCAGTTTCATCCATCATATACTCTTGATTA
>JAULKJ010285829.1:0-12737 GCA_032355405.1 Rubia balearica | reverse complement strand
AACTCTGCGGCTTGGTGTTATAATCTATTGGGCTATTATACACACTCTTCTTGCAGCATTTGTTGTTTGAGAAGATGGAACTGGTTTGTTCTCTTGCATTCTCTCCCTCATCTGTCCATCCCTTTCACTAAGGCTCCTCAATAACATCCATGATGGAGAAATTACAGTCACCACATTGCTGTTGTCCATGCGCATGTCTTTTCTTTTCATTTACTTTGCATTAGGATTCTGTTCTACATTATTTGTATCACTATGAAGTGGATGAACTGGAAGCTAAGTCATTTTCATTGAGGATAGGTTTTGAGTCTTTAATTTTTATGCTGCAATTTCTACTAGCCAACTTTTATTTGATTTAGGGAACATAACTATAAGAATTTTAGGGAACTGACAAAGAAATAATTAAGTTCGGGGGAAACATTGGTACCCCAAGGTTTGATGAAAGTGAATAAAAAACCTTGTAGTATCGGAAGGGCAAAGTAATCCCATTGACCTCGTACCATATGAGCATTTCAAACCTTCCAGGACTATATGATGATGTCACACATTAAATATTTGGAGTGTTTTACTATTGATTGCACTTTCATCCAATTGGTCTAAGTGTATTCTCAAAATTTCAGAAAATATGTGAGTTTCATTGTACTGTTATCGAACCTTGGGGTTACGAATGGATTTTGGCCATTAACATATGACACATGGAGAGGACTATACTTCCATAACTTAATGATACATAAATATACTGTGTTTTGAGTATCTTATAGTCATAGACTTATCTCCTTTTCATTTGGTTTTACAGATGTAAGCTACTTTTGGAGTTGCATATATGGCTTGCTGACAAGTGCATCTGTAATATACTGTATCAGGTTTAACATCATAGATGTGGTTCATTTATTCATTGTTTGGTCAAATTGCTTAGCTGTGGTCTCCAATATTTTACCGCCAATCACAGATTAGTCGTGTTGGGATAAATATCAGGTTCTTCATTGTAGAATATAAATGTCAAGAATGGTCCTAGGGCCCCATTGAAGCTCTCTGCAGGTGATGCACCTGCTGTGTAACCCATTTAATAGTTAAGGTTTGGTATTGGGTAAAATCAGAAGAAAATAATGTTTTTTGGGATACAGTTTTGTTAGGTATTGATGGGATGTATTTGGGAGATCATTATACTAGTGAACACTGCAAATGTGATACACAAGTGACAAGTCAAATTAAGTTTGCAGATAAAATCATATTTCTGGTTGGAATTTATTTTTGGAGCTGAATATACAAGACTTTTGAGTATTATATTATGTCTAGTTACCTCTTTAAGTTTCTCGGACGTGCTCTATGTTTTATGATTCTTACCATTTACATGATAATTCTTTCCCGGCTTCATGGTATAAATAATTTTAGTTTATTAGATTGTTGGTTCCATGCTTGATTTTTGCGTGATAATAGTGATTGGATATGATCAAATAAACGAATGGTAAAAAGTAAAATTCATTTTGTATTGACATGTGAGTGAGAACTTTAGTTTTTCAATGATTTTTCAGTTATTGCGTTTGTAAGTGAAATTTGTGATCAGTTTCGGCCTTAAATTTCTGCAGTTAATTTAACTGAAAAATGGGGCATTCACTATAATTTGGTGAGTTTTTATTCGATGCTCTGTTTAACTACTCACTTGCATCTTCTTCTTTAGAAGAAAACGTGAAAAGATTCTGAATCAACATTTTATTTGAAGCCGCAAAGTTATCTCGTTTTTACCCTCGTTAGGTGGATGGACGAGTGAAAATTTGTTGAATGGAAACAGAAATTGGATACGTTGCTGGGGGTGGTGGTGGTTTTTAAGTTGCCTGTTTCATATTTTCAAGAATATGGCACTTCAATTCTGTTATATTATTAGGAGCATGTTATGTAAAATTGATAAGAAAACCAAAGGTTTAGAAAATATATTCTAGTAATGAGAATCTGAGATGTCGGAGATTAGGGGTGCTTATCGAGCGAGTCGATCGCGAGTAGAGGGTTGCTCGACTCGACTCGCGAACTTTTTTGCCCTTGCTCGACTCGAAAACTCGCGAGTTCCTATATGACATGCTTGAGCTCGTCAAAATTTATCGAGTGAGTTTGCTCGACTTGAACTCGAGAAACTCGATTCAATCTCAAAATGCTCGACTCGAATCTGAGCAAGAAATTTGCTGCCACTTTTTTGTCCCATTTAATAAAATAAAGGAATTTTTATTTCACAATTAATCTTTTATTAGATTCATTGGGTTCAGTTTATTCATTTTTTTCCTAAACTGACCAAAACCGAAACCAATCTGAATTAACCAAAAAACCCGCATTACCCGAACCGAATTTGAAAATCAATTTCGGTTCGAAATCGGTTTCAAACCAAAACTAAATAATTGGATCATTTGGCACAATCCAAAAATTAATTAGTGGATCAAAAATTTAACTTATACAATTTTTTGAGGCCCATTTGTTCAACATCATAATTGTTGATGGGCTTCAAAATTGGTGAGGCTGATTTACGTAAGAAGGAATGAAGTGATATTTATAGGTAATATCTTCCTTCCAACTCCTACAAGTTATCGATGTGGGATAAATGCCTATCCGACACTGCTGAAGCTCACTTCCCTCACTGGGTTTCCTGCTGAAGCTAATCTTTTCCTGCAATTTTTCCGCCATTTCCTCCGGCTCTTCGCCTGAGCCGCGGCATCAATGGCCTCGATCCCCAGTACAGATTCGACACGATGGATTCACTTTCGGGATCATTTAATCTAGAACATATATCATGCAAAACATAGGGAACAATTGTTTTATCTTTCATTTCAATTTTCATCTACGAAAAAGAGAGTAAAAACAGACAAGCAAAATTTCCTTGTTCAGGAAAATTTATTTAGTCTCTCTTTTACATCCTCCGTCAATTTATCTGCAACGAGCTGGAACTATCCAATTATTAATTCACAACAGTCCAATTATCATATGAGATACGTACTAATGAATTAACAAACTTATTTGAAACATTGCGCGGTGAATGAAATTACCTTAACGCAATTATCGGTGAGGTTAACGGCGGGCGGAGATTCAGAGGGAGATGAAGATAGCGTGTCGGGAGGTTGGGGGTGGCGGAGCGCGGCGGCAGAAGAACTGAGGCGTCGCAGCTGATTTCCGCGAATCCTAGCCGAACAGGAAGAAGCAAATTGCCGAATCATCGCAGCGGACTCCCGTCGCCGGAATCAGAGAAATAGAATCTTCTTTGTTTGGCTCTGATTTTATGATTTTCCAGCCAGATTTTATAATTTTAGTATGGAATACGTGTTGCAGTTTTGTACCATCATCTCATGAGAGAGTCGAGGAGGAGCATTTGGTTTTGAGTTTCCAAGTTTGAAGAGTATGATCGTGTGTTGTACACGCGTGCAACTATATATGATCTGCAATCGGGCCGGCCACTCACCGTTCTATGCATTGGGCTCATGGGAGACCTTTGGCCATCCAGGACGGGCCACCGTTCTATGCATTGCGGAATGGGTATTGCTAAATTATACTCCCTCTGTCTCAGAAGAAGCAGTGGCATATTTGGTTTTTCACGATCTACATTGATCTTGTTTGACTTTTAATATTTCTAGCTACATGTACCAATTCTGCATAAAAATTTAATATTTAGAAAATGCATGTTAAGATAAATTCAACAATATCTCACATGATATATTTATTATATATATTAATTTATATTTATGGTCAAAGTTTACCAAATTTGACTTTGAAAAAGTAAATATGCCATTACTTGTGGGACGCAGGGAGTAGTCTTGTACTCCAAAAAAAAAAATCAAAGAATTACTTATAAACTAAAAATCATGGAATATTAACTCACCTATAAGCAACAAGTGCATGTGTTTTGTGCCGCAAAACATGCTTCTTGATCACATCCCAGGCTGTATAAAAATCTGAAGCATGTGAAACACTGAATTTGTCAATAACTTCCGGGTGCATACTCAGAGTCCCATACATATAACTGATATCCATCCCACTTGACCTTACTAATCATAAATTCAGAATGTGAAAATTTTCCTACTTATCTTTAAAGCTACGACCACCTTTCTCATGATCGCAACTCTTAATTAGCAATAGAAAATATCCACCGAATTCATATTTTCAGTACAATCAATCAGAATAAAAAAAGAGCATTTGAACAAATAAATGAACAAGAAAGAACACATTTAGCAGGGGCTGGGAGCACCTTAACGTTGCATAGAATTCCATCATTAAAAAAAAAAAAGAACCACCACAGCTCTCAATAAGAGCTGCCTGAATTTAATTAGAACACTTAGTAGTAAAACCTCCTTTTGTTTTTTTTAATTTTATATTTAAATTCTTATTGCCGTGAGATTTTGTGGTCAAGATGTTCCAAATTAAAATGTTCTTGTACAGGCAATGGTAAGTGTAGTATAGGCAAATTATATCTTAATTTAAAACGCTGAAAAGAATCAAAAGATTCAAACCTAATATGGAACGAGCAAGAAGACAAAGTTACAAGCAAAGCACCGGCTGGCCAGACAGCAAAAATTCGATAAAGAATAAAGAAAATATCTTAGTTATGGAAACGAATAGTTTGTCATTCGGACTACCTACAATCACAAGCAAACACGAAACTGGATAGCATATAACCAAACAGTGCCATTTAATAAGAATTTAGAATGACCAAGACCAAGACAAAAGAAGTTTACAGAAAGAATAAAAAGAACAAATGCTTACCAACAACATCTGATTCACAAAGATGCGCGAGACTTTGGAGTCCTAGAGACTGAATAAGAGTGTCTTCATTTTCGATACAAGCCTGTCAATCAAATCATAGATATCACGGAGCTTGATTAGTATGCATAGAGAAGCACACTAAAGACAGTCATCTTGTTATACCTCTACAGACAGAACAAGGTCCACTCCCCTATCAGGATTTTTGCGGCAAACATCCAGGACAGAAGCGGCCATGCTCACACAGATATCTATCTCCGATGCAAGTTCAACAAATTTACTAGGTTGTAGAACTCCCTATGCCAAGAGAGAGAAACAGCACCTTGTGAAAAATTAAATCAATTGTTCTGGGATAGTGAGAGTGTTTAAAAGCAACTGGTCAATTCATCACATTCACATAGGTACAATAGTTGAAGGCATTCTCTATGTACAAGGCCTTGGCTATAGTCAGCAAACTATCACCTAGCTGAAATAGATATAATACATTTGTTTACTGGATATGTGCGTATAAATTGGAACTTACTCTCTTATACAAAACAGCTAAGATTATTTTTTTAAACGTAAAAAATTAATCTATTTAAGACCTATTTTTACAAGTTACATGTAGCAGCAGGACAAGGTAAACACCACAAGAATTGAAATTGATTTTACGCAACTAAGATGAAAATCCTGACCTGTAAATTCCCGAAGACACGGTCATTGATCTCCCAGGTCTTGCAAATCAATCGTATTGCAGTAGAATACAAAACTCTGGGGGAAAAAGGATATGTACTAATCTAAATTCCACCAGAAGAATAATACGCAGAATAGAAAAGGACCAGCTGTAGCCAGTTCTGACTCTTCTGAGAGTAGAATAAGTCACAGACTGATAACCAGCAATAAATTATCAATGACTTTCAAACAAATATCACCTTTTAGAATTATAAAGCTTTTATCTCACTATGTGATGTTTAGATATACACCAAATCTCACCATTATATATTATCACATATTTGCATTTTAATTATGTATGGCACCTTTTTAATAGCTTCTTCCAGCATGTTCAGGTCTTCCCCGTTCCCGTTCCCTTTTAATTTATGTTCATGATTTTCCATTTCCTAGTTCCTATTAGCCATATTGGATTGGTGCCCCTAAAATTCTCATACACATCTTATTCTTCTTTTTTCATACACATCTCAAAATAGCCTCAAGGGAATTTTCTCAATCTATACAAGCTACTCTCGCTGTTCTCTTATCAATTCATTACTTATTCAATCTAGTCCCATAAACTAATATCTTAATTCTTTTTTATAAATATTTGAAAAGTAATGGATTTACTCTACTGCAGACGAAAATCCCATGCAAAACGAGGAAGGTAGTAAGTCAATCTCATCAAATATATATACCCAGGAATAACAGCCTCACTGAGGACACAGAAGTATATGCAAGACCTACGGTTTCACTTCCTTACGAAGCATTGGCAATACTGTCTGGACAATCAGTGGCACCATTGCAGGATGAGAAGCAAGTGTAGGAAGACTAGCAAGCAGTTTCAGCTGCAAGCCAATTAAAAAAAAACAAATAAAATCATAAGATCGTTACCTGAGATAACATATACATAAATGAAGGAAAGCTCATCTAACATGGGAGCATGAGGTCCAGGAAAGATCATAGGAATGTGCGGACTCATAAAAAACATACCAATATGCCATGGAAATCAGTGTCTTCATTATTGCCAATAAATGTGTGGTTGGAAAATAGAGTGAACATCATCAATGTCACACCAAGTTCAGGGTTCAAATTGCCAATAATAGCCAAGAGATTTACTGAGTGATTCCCCAATTTCTGATGCATAAGACAGACACTAGCGATCGCACCAAGTACAAAGGAAGTTTCTGTCCGGGAAAAAGGGGTAGTATATATAAATAGGAAGCAAGTGCAAAAGAAAATTTCAAGGAGAAGTAAATAAATGGTAACCTGCAGCAAAGATCTCCTGAGACTTAGAGAGAGTTTGAGCAGACTTCTTTTTCTTTAAAATGAACGAAGCATAGTCTTGCACTGAGGATGTCCAAGATTTCTGTATTTTTCTCCCAGCATCAATATCTCCATGGGCAACGGTAAAGTTGAGGTATAGAGGATAAGATACAAAAGATGGATCCTAAAATAATAAAAGTGTCATCAGATTTTTGGGGGGAAAATACAATACCCCTAAAAAGAGCAAACCTCCTATTGTTACTCATCCATGATTATTGCCAGAAGATGATGGTCAAAGAATACAACTAGTCATTTGTCCCACTATGGTTAGGGAATACTTGTCACACTCCTTCCAAGTAATTATGTACAGCTAAAGACAGCAAGATAGTCCAACAAAAAGCTAAAAAGTTTTATCTTTCTCTCTTGTTCACAGTAAAACAGATAATGACAGAAAAACATTGAATTTGGGAAGGGAAAAATGGACCATGAATTTCAGGTATGTATGATAAAAGAAGTAAACCTGATTCCACAAATGCAGAAGAAACCTATAAATGATGCATCCATAGGAGTTGATGGAGACAGCAGTTTTCTGAGCATCTGGTCCTTTCTGTGATGAAGCTGACAAAGCTAGAAATCTCTTCTCCAGAGAAGTAATAAGAGCAATAGTCACTTGCTTGACAAATTTACTTGGCGATGATGCGATGTTAATGACTGGAAAAATGAACAAGAGCTCCACGCTCAACTCACTTGAAACTTGACCAAGATCTAAGAGAAGTGTAAATGGAATTTTGTGATTAAAGCACCATAGAAATGGCAAACAGAAAATAACAGTGCATATAAAATTACCAACACAAACTCATGAAAACCATTATGAATTCTCATTTGAAAGGCATCTACATGCATATGCCAAATTAATTATTACATCATGGATGAGCACATATGAACAAAAATATGTAGTGGTTTACAATGACCAATTTCAATCTCCATGCTCAAACTGGACAGGCGTCACAGTTGAAGGATGACAAAATATTCCAATTTATTGAGGAGACCTAAAATAAAACTATTTAAAAGTCACTATTACTTCCACAGAGTAATATGGGTAAGTTTGTTAGAGTGGGACCTGTCTCCCACCCGATATGCTGTTGAAGATTGCAAGTTTTATATTTCTTTCTTGCACATGATATAACAGATAATGACATAAAACTAGTCAACCTGTTCAAGGTGAAAGCAAATCACAAGATAATTTCATCAGTAAATAAATATCTATACAGAAGCATACCACTCTCGGTTTTCCACTCTACAAGAAAGAGAACCAGTTTCAGAATAGCAAGCTGTTCATGTTCAATTTCAGACTGAATTAACGGGAGAAACAAGGATAGGAGCACTGATGAGAATCTGGGAACATAACTCAAGCCTATCTCTTTCTGAACACCCAATAAATGCCTTGAAATTTCAGAAATATTCTCAACTTCACGAGGGTGATGGCGAAGATCTTTATGCAGAGAGAAAATGGCCTCTAGAAGCTCCACACCACATAATTGCATCTCGTGAAGCAGCTAACACATAAAAAATTTCTAGACTAAGTCAGTTAAACTGGGAAATTAAAACAGGAGCTACGAGAATGTCCTTTGTCAACTACAGACTATTAGAAACGACAATATCTAGTAATATTGGAGCTCAGCAACAAGTACCGTTCTCATTTCCGCCAGCTGTCTCAAGATAACCACATAAGCGTCCACTGTGCATTCCAAAAATTGACGAAGTACAGCAACATCCTACGATGAGAACCATTAACACAGTTATATCGTCGTTCCACTAATATGCTTCCGAAAACTATCAGTAACTCCCAGTAGCTGTGTTTTACTATTTTTAAAATATTGTTACATCACAAGAAGTTCACTCACTTCTGAATCTCTATTAGGGAAAACATGGAGACATTGCATCAGCATCTTAATAACAGGCATTGCCTCGGGTGGAAAGGAACAGCTCAACGATGTCAACAGCGACACTAAAGCCCTAACAAAGGATCGACAACGAGCTAGAAGAGGCATCTGAATGATTGAGTAATTCAACAAAGGCCTCAAGTAGTCACAGACTGAAGCCATTCCCAAGTGCTTGCTCTTCACCAAAAACACACCTACTTGTTGCACAAGCTCGGATTGCGCATCAGTTCGACATGAAAGAATCTGCGCATAATTTATTACAGTCATCAATATAGAGTTCAATGTCATATAATACTAAGTTCGTTTATTCATTCGTCCTTGCCTTAATGAACGGATGATTCGCAGAGGAAAATAACCGCGGAGAGGAGGAGCCGTTTCGGAACCCTAATTGTACAAGAAACCCTATAGCTTTCACGAAAACATTTATGAAGCGCGGATCGGAGGCCTCGAGGGCGGACTGGAGCTCCAGCAGTCCGCGAGAAATGTCCAGTTTGAAGTCCCTGACGAGGCGGCATAGTTCAACGACGGAATGCTCCACCACGGCGGCGGAGGAGGAGTGGAGGCAGTAATTGACGGCGTCTCTGCCAGGGTCGGAGTCCAGGCCGAGATGCGGCGGAGCGGTTCGGAGCTTCTCGAAGATTGAGATCACGGCGAACTTCTGTAGCGAAGGTTGTGGGACCCTCGTCTTCTCCAGCAACGTGGCGTAAGAGTCCATTTGGCGCCGGAATAATTCGAATTTTCAGGCGCGCAGGTGAGATTACTCTGTCAATATATGCTCACGTGACACGAGGCAGATGATACGATTTTTTGTTCTTTGAATTCAGGAGAAATAGCACTTGTGGTCTGTTTCGTTTAAAAATGTTACCTTCTTGATCCTTTTCATTTGATGGATTTTGGACATTTTTATAAATTTTCTTTTCTTTTCGTAAACATTTTCAAAAAGGACATCTTAATAGGTTGTTAGGAAAAGGTTGTGTCAGCAATTTTTAAAAATCTTATGCCAAACGTATTTTTGAATTTACTATTAACTTATTTCTCATAATAAGTCATTTTAATTTGACAAAATTTTGAGACATACTGTCTTTCCATAGTTTCTTCAAAATTGTAATTTAAGCATTGCTTTTTCAATAAGACCGCAAGAGACGGACTCTTTTAATTTAGCTCATATCAATTTAATTATAACGTGATCAAATTTATATTTTGATGCGTATAATGATTTATTTAAAATTTAATTATATAAATATTAATAAGACGATGGTGATGACATTTATTTAGAGTTAAGTGATAAAATAACCTTGACTTTAACCTAAAAGTGTCAATATAACCCTACAATCTTATAAAGTGCCAAAATAACCTTTGACTGCATTGACTAAAAAGTCAATGTTTGTTTGGCCGAATTTTTATGAAAAGACAATTTTACCTTACCTTAAAAAAATATTTAAAAATGAAAAAGAGAAAAACCCTTAGCTTCGCCCTTTCTTTCTCAAGCCGCTGTCTGACGGGATTCTCATACTTCCCAGAGCTATATCTCATAGGCAACCCCTTCGTTTTCCTCGATGATTCCCTGAGCTATCTTGGAGCTAGACTACCTGTGACGATTCCCGCTCAAACCTCTCATCTTCCTCCCTTAACGCACACAACCCGAGATTACCAGACTTCTCCGGCAATTCGCGACAGCGGCGCTGGGGCTAGGGTTTTCAGGCGACGATTCGCGGCGGTGGCGGCGCGATTGGGGGGTGGAGTTGTTGTGCATGGTAGGGCGGTGGGGGCTAGGGTTCTCATACCAGAAGGTGGTGTTATTAGGGTTTTAGGTCGAGAGGAAGGAGGTGCTCACCTGCGGAGTGACCAGAGAGTGGTAGCGGTGGGGCGGAATGTGGTGGCTATTAGGGCGGAGAGGACTGGGAGTCGAGAGGGTTTTAAGGTGGTGGATGTGCCTATTTTCCGGGCAAGGGGATATGTGAAGGAGGAGAGGGTGGTGGTGAAAGGGCAGAGAGTCAAGAGAGGGCATTAGGGCAGGACAATTTGCGGCGACGGCACGGTGGGGGGCTAGGGTTTCCAAAAAACTATGGTGGGTCTACTGGCGTGCAAAAGTTAGAGCTATGAAATATCCAAAGCTTGTGTTTGTATGCGTGTCTCATTGGTATCGCACTAACGGTGATACCAAGTGCTTTCCAACAGCCTATTCTCAATGCAGATTCTTACCTTATCCCTTAGTTATGATAATGACGAGGTTAGTCTGAAACTTAATTTTGTTGATTCGTCACAACAAAAACTCGGCACTATATTGGTTAGTGAATTGATGTCGTTTGTTTTGGTTTGGTTTGCTTTAAGGTTTTTGACCAGGTTCCGCAACTAAGTGAGTTGAAGAAGCTAACCTTAATTGTTGCTCCACTGCGAGAAGATCTCTTCTTTCGTTTGACTACTCTGCTAGGTTTGTCTCCCACTTTGGAGAAGTTAGTGTTGGAGTTTGTAAAATCTGTGGGTACATTTTAATTTGTTTGGCATCTCGCATGAATTTAAAATAGTTGGGTTTTTTAAAATATTTTGACTGGGATATTGTCTGTGTTTTATATAAATTTGAGGGGAAAATAGAATACAACAAAGTTGTGAAGGTTCCTCTGCAACACCTTAAAGCTGTAGAGGTGCGATAAATCACGGGGCTGGGAAACGGGTGGGGGTGATGGTGGTAGATGGGGGATGGCTGGTGATGGTGGTGGGCGGGAGAGAGGAAGAAGATCAACTAACTTCTTCTTTTTTGTATTCTGTTATTTGTAAGAGGGATAAAATGGGGGAAATAACTCAATTAATGTCGAAATTCATTTGTTCAATGCCAGAATTAGAGAGTAAGGTTATATCGACACAAATTTTAAAAAAATTAAGGTTAGATTGACAAATACAATAATTAGTTACCGTTAAATTTTCCATTTCTGAGATTGCAGAGTTATATTTACACTTTCATCCTAAAGTTAGGGTTATAAATATATCTATCCCATTTATTTATTTCTACTAGTACTAATTTTTTTTCATAACAATTCACTGCTAATTTTATTAATGGAAAATAAGATCGATTGCATGTGGTTAGGAAGATAAAATATTAAATAAATTATTTATCAAATTGTAAAGAAGTTATGTATTAGGTATAGAGCATGTCTCTTGAAAAATGATATTTTCATAAGTTATGGAAAGATTAATGTTTAAACTGCAAACTAGAAAAAATCAAGATAAATTTTTTGAGTTGCATTAATTAGATCATAAACTTATAACTACTGCACGTTGAACAATAAATTTTCAATATTGCAACTAAATTTTTTTACCTTTCTATAATTTTAATTCAACCCGTCTTTCCATATACCTATGGAAAATAGTATTTTTCAAGATTTTGCCTTAGGTATAATATTACTAAATTAAAATATAAAAACATACTTATAAAACAGATTAGAACAACTTCTTAAATTTTATTTATGATAAAATAAGTATATTTTAAAGACAGGGTTTGGGGAAAGACCGTTTTTCACGGGTTTATGGAAAGACGGAATTAAATTCGAATAATAGAAATGTAAAATGTTCTAATTGCAATATTAAAAATTTATCATGCCACTTGCAGCATTTATAAGTTTATGACCCGATAAATGCAACCTAAATTTTTTATTTTGATTTTTTCTAATTTACAATTTAAACCTTGGTTTTTCTATAATTTATGGAAAGATCGTCTTTCAATAGACGAACTCTATTTTAAAAAGCTAAATCGATTGAGCTCTGTTTGGCAGAGTTTTTAAGTTGTTGTGCTTAAAACACTTTTTAGTGTTTGATAAAGTAAAAAAACAGATTATTTTGAAAGTATAAGCTATTTTTGGGGGGAAAATCATAAACAGATCCCCTGTTTTTAAAATAAGCAAGTTTTGCTTATAATTACAGTTCTGCCAAACAAAACCTTTGTAAGAGTGATAATGGATGCTACCTGCTAGGGATAGTAATAGATGAAATTTGGATCGGTGAGGTCTCGCTTGGTTTCTAATTTTTTGTTTTTGTTTAAGGACAAAACAATCATTTCCTTTGAGTCTGATAATGATCAAAATTGACCAATTTTTCAGATGTCACCAGAGTTACAAATGC
>JAULKJ010285828.1:0-32344 GCA_032355405.1 Rubia balearica | reverse complement strand
GTGAACGTCATGTGAGACCCCCGAAGATGGAGTTTCCTAATGATTACACCCATTCCGGTCTATGCGGCTGATGAGTCCACACCGAAAATGAAAAACATGATTGAAAATCCAAGGACCCCTGCTTCCGAAAAAAGTTATACTGTGGATGATACCAGGACTGACTCTCATGAGAGGAGTGGCTTGATACACTGTGCCTGGAGGGCTCGGGGCCAGGTGGGGGACATATGACTAAACTGTGCGAAATTGTCATATGGGGGGAGATGTTATGCATGTGAGAGCTACTTATGTTGTGCCCTACAGAATGATATGGCTTCTTATTAACAATAAATAGCCCCTGCTGAGGGGGTGGTCCTCCAAATACATATCTGAAAGTAGGCGGTGGTGCTATGGGATACTCAAAAACTGGCAGCAGCATCACTTGTGGAAGTGCTTGTTGTGATGTCGACTCATGGCCTAGAAGTGGATAAGGCTAAAGTGAACAAAATAAAATCCCTCCCCTACCCCACTTGTGTGAGAGACATTAGGTCATTCTTAGATAACGCATGATTTTATCGGTGTTTCATTAAGGATTTCTCTAATATTTATTTTCCCTTGTGTAATTTTTTGCATAAGAAATATTGAATGCATTGTTTATGAGGAGGGTAGAAAATCATTTGACACTTTGAAGGAAATTCTTGTTACTGCTTCTATTATCAAACCCTCAAATTGGCCCTTCCCATTGAAATAATATGTGATGCAAGTGATTATGGCATAGGAGCAATGTTAGGTCAGAGGGTAGGAAGAGTACCACATGTTATTTACTATATGTCAATGACTCTTAATGATGCACAACTTAATTACTCAACCACGGAGAAAGAGTTACTAGCCGTAGTATTTTCACTTGAGAAGTTTTATATTGTAACTTTTAGGCGCCAAGGTCATTGTGTACACAGATCATGCAGCTCTTCACTATTTGATTACTAAGAAGGTAGTGGAGCCTAGGCTTATTTGGTGGATACTTATTTTGAGTGAGTTTGACCTTGAAGTGAGATAAAAAAAGGGTAGTGAGAATGTGGTAGCAGATCATCTAAGTAGATTGACAATCCTTGAGAGCCTAAATTCCACCAAGGAAAAAGCACAAGTTGCAACCCATTTAGGAAGAATTCCTCGACAAACAATTATTCAGGGTGACAACTAGCCAACTTTGGTACGCCGACATAGTGAATTACCTTGCCACAGGGGAGTTTCCCACCTCCTTTGATCAAACAAAGAAGGATAGGTTAATGAATGAAGAAAAGAAGTATTTTGGGATTATCCTTACTTATTGAAACATTGCTCCAATCAAGAAATTAGGAGGTGTGTTTTTGAAGATGAGATAGAGCGAATCTTTATACTTTGTTATTCTTCCAATATAGGTGGACATATTGGATATAATAGAACCGTTAAGAGGGTAGCGGAATCTTACCTTTACTGGCCCAACATGTTCAAACAAACCCTAGAGTTTATTCTTGCTTATGATACATGCCAAAGATGGAAAATATTTTATTCAAAAATGAGATGGCCCAAGTTTTCTCAATGCCGATTTAGATTTTTGATGTGTGGGGAATGGATTTCATGGGTCCTTTCCCCAATTCCAATGGTAATTATTATATTCTAGTGATGGTGAATTACATGTCCAAATGGGTCAAGGCTAAAGCGACAAAGAAAAATGACATAGCAACCGTGGTAAGTTTCCTCAAATCCAACATCTTCTCACGGTTTACAGAAGTGATAGAGGTACTCACTTTTGTATTAGAATCATGGGAGCCTCACTTAAAAGATATAGAGTGACCCATAGGACATCTGCCTACCACCCACAAACAAATAGACAAGCAGAAATATCCAATCGGGAAATCAAGACCATCCTTGAAAAGAAGGTAAACCCTTCTAGAAAGGATTGGAGTGCTTGATTGGATGATGCACTTTGGACATGCATGACCACATACAAAACACCCATACGCATTTCACCTTTTCGGATTCTCTTTGGTAAGAGATGCCACCTCTCAGTCAAACTTGAGTTTAAAACACATTGGGCCATCAAACGCTTGAATATAAACTTGAATGAAGCCGGGAAATATAGGAAGTCGCAACTACAAGAAATTGAAAAGTTTTGGAGCGATTCCAATAACACTGCACTAATTTGTAATAAAAGGACAAAAGCAGGGCATGATGAGAAAATAGTGAAAAAGGAACTTTTTTGTGGGACAAAATGCCCTTGTCTTCATTTCTTGGCTACGTCTCTTTCTGGAGAAATTATGGTCAAGGTAGGAAGGTCTATATGTGGTGACCAAAGTATATTATAAAGGAGCAATAAAGTTAAAAGATGAGAAGCATGGCATCAAGTGTTTAGTCAACGGGCAAAGGTTAAAACCTTATTTAGAATGGCAGAATTTGAGGGTACACAAGGAGGAAAATCCCCTCCTCAATGAGAAAATCCAAGCATGAACTCTCCTATTACAAATAAGTCGTGAAGATGACTATAATGAAACTGTGTTTACATTTTGTGTCAGTAGATTTTGATAATTTTATGATAATTGGATTGTGTTTGAGTCTTGGTGGTATTTTGGGACTATTGGTCATCAAATTCTTGTATAGAACAGTGCTACTCTCAGTTTTCTAATTTTTGAATGCAGGTATCTGTGAGATGAATTCTAAGAGAAGAAACAGAGTTAATTCTTTGTTTTCCTTCCACCTTCACTTTCACCTTGGTTACATACATGGGGACAATGCATAAACTAAGTGTGGGGAGGGGTTGGAAAAACTTCATGGTAGCATCTCCTCTGTTTATGTTCTAGCCCATGATGACTATTTTGATTACTACTTTTTCCTTGTTTTTGGTTATTTCCCTCATTAGGATTCTTGAAATTTCGGTTGTTTGTCTGTTTTTAGGTGTGAGGTCACATTTTTGAGTTTGTTTTGTGGGGATGTTTTGGGATGAATCTTTGGTGGTGTAATTTTTTTTCTTTTTCATGATATTCATGTAGTATGAAGCCCACCTTTGAGGGATTTTGTGCTACAAATTTTTTTAAAATATATATATATATACACCCAGCTAAGTTGGAAACCCAAAAGGGCAACTTTGGAAAAATGGAAAGAAATCCTGGATAAGTCAAAAGGCTTTGGTAAAAATGTGGGGCTAGGCCCAGCTAGGTTGAAAACCTTGTCCAAAATGAGAGGCCGTGTGGAAAGAGGTGAGAAGTGAGCTCAACATGTGTGAATGCTAGGTTGAAAACCCGAAAGGACTCCTTGGAAAAATGAGAGAAATTGGAAACGGAAAATTTGGCCATCTTTAGTGGTTTCTTCATCAGCATCTCTTGGACTCGGTGGAGTAAGCTAAGTTTGCACTTATCAACCTACTTTGTTTTTTTCCCCATTTCTTTTATGTATTTTTGGTGGATAGGTTACTCCGGAAGAGTGAGATTTGTGAGATTTTTACAATCTTTGGGGGAACTGAGGTAGTTTAGGAATAAGTTGAATGTATTGATTAAATTATCTCTACACGCTACTTTCCTCTTGGATCTTGGATCTTTTCTCTCTTTTTTTACTCAAGAATTAGTAAAGGTTTAATTGTAGGAGGATTGATATGCACCTTTATACATGCATTTACCCATGCATTCGGAACACTTATTATCATGTTTTCTTGGGTTTATTGCTAGTTTTAGTTAGGTTTAGACGACAAAGGGTTTAGACGACCATTATTGGTTTTCTTGTTAAAATCTCGAGTTTTGTAGACTTAATTGAAGCTAAAGAACAGTTTGCACCAATATTATCCTTTGTGATCTTACAAGTAGGTGACTCGTGAGCATTTTGTAGAAATCCATCTGTGAGGGTGGTAAAATATATTTGAAGGTCATTCGCAAGAATGGTAGAAGATATTGAAGGCCATTCGTAAGGATAGTAGTATATTGAAGGTCACGGATTCCAAAGTGTGGTAGTAGATGGAATTGAGCCTGAAAAAAGAGGATTTAAAGTTCAAAAATGTCAAGAACAAAAAATGATGTGAGTCAGCCAGTATAAGCGTTTGCACGAGCCCACTTTAGCCATACACGGTCCATGCAAAGTTGCTAGCACAGCCACTTCAAATTTACACGAGCCGCAATACCAATGCTCTAAAATCACTCCCAAATGACTAAGTTTGGGCACAGACCATTCCATTTTACACGGTCAACGCAGTTTCAAGTTAAAAAAAGTTAAGACCAGCCCACGGAGCGTGAAAAATAGCACGGTCCATGCCATTTTTTGGGTAAAAAGTTCTCCCAGTCGACGGCCCTCACCAAACGACATGAGGCACCAAATCAAAAGTTCAAGACCAACACCAGGCAACAAACCGTACCGGTTCATGCGGCCGTGCCGACACAAAGATACACTGCCAGTGTAAGTCCGTGCGGCCCATGCTAGCACGAGGCTGCATGCGCCGTACCGTGATGCAATCCTCTCACTAGCACGGCCACGCACAGACTGTGATATTTTTCACTTGCCGCAGCAATTGTGGTTGCTAGGGTTTCTAGGCCATTTTTGGGCCTTTTCGAGGCCCAATTACCTATTACTATATATATAGACCTATGTCTACCATGGTTTAAGTTTATGCTCATTTTGGACTTCAAGAGTATGCTAGAGAGAGAAAATTCTCTTCATTATCTCTAGGTTCTTTTCATTTCATTTCTTTTCTTCAATTTTCTTTTGTTCAAAAGTATGAAATCCAATGAACACTTGGGTTCAATGCTTAGGAAGTAGTTTATGTACTTGGGGATTGTGTTTGTATTCATGTATTAATGTGTGTTTTGTGAGATTCCTTAGATCTACCTATTTCTATATATTTGTAATTAATATGTTATCTTTTCTTCATATTCTTGTGAATTGCATGATTGTCACACAAAGATTGGCACACACCATAGTCTACTTTCATGTTGGCGCAATTATTCATACCCTCCGGTGTAGTCAATGGTAAACACTTCCCCATACCTGTCACGTAGGGTTCGCATGTATTCTTCCATCGGGCCTGCCTCCGTAATTAGGGAAGTGTAACAACGTCCCTACTGGCTGTACATATTTGAATCTCCCCTGTGCTCTTATGTTTTGAGAACTACACCGCGAATGCTTCTCCCTATGCCTAGAAAAGTAAAGGGGGTGAAGCACCATATCGATGGCTTTAAGGTTGCAAAGCTAACCCTAGTCTGCTACTTTAACTATCTCTACTCATAACCCTTCGGAACAACTGACTAGCTTACTAGTGTAGGTGGAATGTAACATTTACTCGGCAACCACGTGCACACACCCACATGGTTTCAGACTATCTTTACCCTAAACACATATAGGTTTCCTTCCCCGGAGGGGTATCAATAATTACACCAACATGAAAGTAGACTACGGTGTGTGCTAACTTAGTGTGAAAATCATGCAATTAATAAGAACATGAAGAACAAGCTAACATAATAATCACAAAACACGTAGAAATAAGTTGATCTAAGAAATCTCACAAAACAAGCATTAAATACATGAATACAAATATAATCCCCAAGTTCATTAACTACTTCATAAGCATTGAACCCAAATATTTCATTCAATGCCTTTGGGAAAAAGTAAAATAAAGAGATGAAAGGAAAAGAACCTAGAGAGAAGGAAGAGGATTTTCTCTTTCTAGCCTACTCCTGAAGTATAAAAATGAGAATAAATTTAAACATTAGTCTGCAAAGATCCATGTATATAGTAATAAGGAATTGAGCCATGAAATAGGTCCAAAAATGGCCTAGAAACCCTAGCAGCCTCAATCTGCGCGGCCAGTGGAAAGCTGCACAGCCGGGCTGGCGTGAGGCATACACCACGACATGGTCCATGCAGCCTCATTTAGCGCGGTCTTCATGGAATGACACTGGTCGTGCAACCTCGTGCAAGGTGGTGGTGCACGACCTGCAGGGTTTTGAGCCACTGTTTGGTTTGGAACTTTTGATTTGCGCACCTCGTATCATTTGGCACGGCCCATCAGCTGGAAGGGCTTTTTGCTAAGAAAATCAGTGTGGGCCATGCTATTTTTCACACCCATAGGGATGGTATTCACTTTTGGAACTTGGAACGGCACGAACCGTGCAAAACAAGATGGTCTACACCATATTTAGCTGATTTGGGAATGATTTTAGGCACGGGCACCACGGCTTGCATGAAGGTGCATGACCCATGTAAAGGCATGTTGCATAGCCCTTGTAAATTTGCACGGTTCGTGCTAGCTCCTTTTCATGGACTATGTATGGATAGTGTTGTTCGTGCAAAACTCGTGCCAGTCGGTCAACAGGGCGGCAAGTTTGATTGGTTGGTCACTGTCTTTCGTTCTTGGCTTTCTTGAACTTTAAATCCCCCATTTCCGAGCTCAATTCCATCCACTACCCCGCTTTGGATTCTGTGGCCTTCAATCTACTACCATTATAGCTAATAACCTTCAAAATCTTCTACCATTCCTGTGAATGGCCTTCAAATATCTTCTACCACCCTCATGGATAGCCTTCTAAAAAATGATGATGAAAAGTAATCATAAGCCACTTACTTGTACAAAGGAGAATCTAGGTGCTCATGAATACAAAGTGTCCATTAGGTTCAATTAAGTCTACAAAACTCGGGATTTAGACAAGAAAAACAATAATGACAGTCTAAACCCTTTGTCATGTAAACCTAACAAAAACTAGCAATCAACCAAAGAAAACATGATAATAAGTTTGCCGAATGCATTGGTTAACGCATGCATAAAGGTGCACATCAATCCCCCGACACTTAAACCTTTACTAGTCCCTGAGTAAACAATAACGAGAAAAGATCCAAGAGGAATGTAGCGTGCAGAGATAAGTTAACTAATACATTCAACTTATTCCTAAACTACCCTGGTTTCCCTATACATTGTAAAAATATCACAACTCTCATTGTTCCCGGAGTTGCTAAAGTAACCTATCCACCAAAAATACATAATAGAAAAAAGGGGGAAAGTCAAAGTAGAATGATAAGTGTTAAGCTAGTTTACTCTGCCAAAGATAATCCAAGAGATGTTATGAAGAAACCGCCAAAGATGGGCCAAAATATGTTCAAACTCTGTTTCCGATTTCTCTCATTTTTTTCCCATTTTGCCTTGGATCCCTTTCGGGTTTTCTTCCTAGCATTCACACATGTTGAGCTCCCATCTCCTCCTTTTCCACACGGCCTCTCATTTTTCCTAGGTTTTCCAACCTAGCTGGGCCTAACCTCTCATTTTTACCGAGGTCTTTCGACCTATCCGAGCTTTCTTCCCATTTTTGCCTAAGTTGCCCTTTCGGGTTTCTAACTTTGCCAGGTATATTTTTTCATTTTTTTAAAAAAATCATTTTTTTTGTGTAGCACAAAATTCCCCAAAGGTGTCTTCATACTACATAAGGATTCATGAAAAACAAAAAATTACACCACCAAAAAGATATATCCCAAAACAACCCCCACAAAATGAAAAGATAGCATCTTAAAATTACACCACCAAAAACTCTACCAGCTTCCCAAAACCAAAGATAACTCCAAAAACACCAAACAAAACAACACCAAAAACACAAAGAAATCCCAAGATAAAAACTCTTAAGTGTTTCACTACTCCCTCCCCCAAACTTGAATTTTGCATTGTTCCCAATGCAATGAAACAATAAAAACCATGAGTGGGAAAGAGAAAAGTAGTGGAACTCACTCATGTGACCTCGAAGGGTCCCTCCTCAAGTGCCATGTCTCATGCCTCCTTCTTCTCTCCTCTTACATTTCTTGCCTCTCGATGGGAATGAAATATTGAAAACCATCAATACTTGAGATGTGGAATCTATCGATCAATTTCTCAATGGCATATTCTTGGACATCCGCCCTCTCATCCACAATAGCGAATTCCTCCTACACTTTGTGCTCAATGGAGTTCAATCTTGACTCCCAAACATGCATGGTGCCCTCCATAGAGTATAGCTTAGTCCTAACATTCTCCAGCTGTATACTTATTTTACCAATCTTCTGCACAAGTTGGGTGGAACTCGCAAATTGTTCAGAATTGGTCGAGAAAGTCTGTGGGTAGGTGACTGTGACTAGTCGAAGTCTTACCATATTGCTCCTTGATGTCTATGTATGGGTTTGATTGGACTCTGTAGGAGTCCTTCTCAAACCATGGATCGGGAGCTAGGAATAAATCTTCCAATACCGTGTCTTGGTTGATAGTGGTGCGCTCCGACTGGGGAAGGATCATGAAATTGCAAACCATGGAGCCATCGTACAACCACAAAAATCGATCTTCCGAGGTTTTGGTAGCTACCATAGAAGGTTTCGCCAGCTTTTCTACAGTGTGCCTTGTCCTCGAACGACCCAAATTTTCCAATGAAAATAGAGAAGGAACCGGATGACCCAAGTGTTGGGCTAAGAGTCCAACCATGCCACCCATAGATATTTCCCCACCTTTCTTGTTTCCTATGGAAATATATTCCTCCACAAAGGCCGCCACCATGTTGGGGTAAAAAGTCCCTTCCGAGTCATTGCCTAAGAGACTTGGAAATCTAAACCAGGACACTGTGAAAGCTCTCCGTGACAGAATACCCCCATGAACAATAATTGATGGACATATCACAATGCCGGATGGAAAATTGTGGTGCTCTTGCAAAGATGCTTACTTTCCATGCCTAAAAGAATTCTCCAAAAATTTCTCAATGAAAATTGAAGGCCTTGTTGGTGTTTCCTCAGAAACTCCCTCTCATAGTTCCACCAAAATGCTTAGGAAATATCCCAATGCAACATAGGGTACTCCTTATCATCCAGGTGGAAATGGACGATTCTTATCCATTCACTGTCCTTTGATTGCTCCACGGTTGCTTAAACTCCAAAGTCCACCATATGTAAGTCTTGGATTTCTTGTCTAAGAAACCCTCTAAGCCTATTCAGCTTAGCAAATACTTGATGGGCTTACGTAGACCTAAAGCTCCCAAGGCCTCCTTGCAAGCAAACTTCGTCCAATATGGTTCGCTTTGGGAATCTCAAGTACTTCCACTTTCGGACCGCACTCTCGAAAATGGTGGTCACACTACTACAGGACAGGGTCAATTGCACTGGTATTTTCCCACAATAGAACTAGAAAAATACCCTCCAAGAAATACCAATGTGTAGGTATAGCGGTGTACTTGGTTGTTACAAAGGCACCGGTAAGAGAATACCGGTGTAGACATTAATATGTACCAGTATAATGTACGGGTACAAGCAATATAAATACAATATGTAAAATGAGGAACCGTAAAATTCTATACAATGTAGAAAATAAATACCGGTGTAGTTATGTTTCAAATGGTAGGGGGCACAGTCACAATTGCACCGGCTCGGTGAATAATATCGTTGTACATTAGTAATGTACATTTGCACCGGTATTAGGTTCACTACTAATGTATCGTTGTGAAATACACTTGCACCAGTATGATGAATAATGAAGATACACCAGCATATTGTAATAGCGTTGCTTTTTTACACCGATATTTTTATAAAAATCTAGTTCTATTAATTTGAGGTTACACCGGTATAAAATATCCAATTTGCATTGCAGTTTTTTTTACATCAGTGTCATGGAATTATACCGGTGTAAATTTGTAATAATTTTTGCAATGGCCTTATTATTTACTGGTGGGCCCTCCCAGATTATTTTCCAGGGCATATACAGGCATAATAAGTTAATCTAGAATACTATAAATTGAAACCATTAAATTGTAAGCAACTAAAAATGTAATAATGTATTGATCGCGGGGAGTCATGAATTAATCTTAATGTCTAAGAACCTTGAACGCACTTAAATTTGAAAAACAACTTGTATTTCGTAAATATGTTTTGACCCTTGGCCATCTGAGAAGATCTGTGATATTTAAAGTTATAATGTTAGTACAAAAAGAATATCTGTGATATTTAAAGTTATAATGTTAGTGCAAAAATAATATCTGTGATAGTTACAGTTTTGATGGTAGTAATTAAGAATTAGTATGTTTGTTCCAATTTATTTTTTCCTCGAGGACATTGTTTAACATTGTGTGAAGAACCAATTCTTCCATGAACAACATGCCGGAGTACCCACATTACCACGAACCAAGCTGAGTTTGGTACGCATGGAAATGCACAATTCGTCACTAATTTTTCCCATGTATGAAATGTTGTTTATGAAAATGATTCGTAGGATTTAATGACTTACCCTTATGTTGTTGATACTCCATGTGTAGTCGGGACTTGGTTCCATCTTCCTCTTCTCCCTTTAGTACGTGCAAGCAAGCCTTTAATAAAATTAAATTACAATGTCAAGTTGTTCGAGGGAATAATAGTAATATATTATGAAATATATTAATCGTAATACCTTGAGATCAACCTATTTTCGATATCGTTAGTTGATTTGATACTCCCCATCAGTGTGTCTATTGTGAAAACCCCATCCATGGATAAGGACAAGGTACCAATGATCGCTATGGGAAAAAGAAACCAATTAAGCATTCCAAAATGGAATAGGTTAGAAACGTAAATAGTAAGCCTGGGGAAAACCTTACATTCTTAGGAAGGGCACAATGTAGAACTCAGCATACATTATATCCATTGTGTTCCAAATATTGTTGAAACGTTGTTCGACCTCCTTATCGATATTGGTCAAGTTCTCGGTGTTTGAAGGGAAGAATTGGATGCGACCGGCATTTGATTTGTAGACTTTCTCCTAGAAGTGACTCTTACAGTGAGGAAAATTATCGTACTTAACCGTTATTGATTAAAAATACTAGTATATAATTAAGGTTAGGAACTAACCCTATCCACACATCCATTTATGCGTTATCGATCCAAGTTATCGAGTTGCAGTTTCCCAGCTTGCTGTCAAACTCGAAAAGTACATCGATGCCGACTCTATTCCTCCATTTTACCAAAAAAAATCGAAGGACGGAAAACAGGGAAGAACATGCAGTCGTCATTATTCTTCACCATTTCCTTAAGAGCCTCAATGCAATCGATGATGAATCTCTCCATCAGCGAAAAATCTTCAATTTTTGCCTGTTTTCAATCTGGGGACGGCAAGTTACAGGAAAATGATGTTACGAGTCATTGGTATTCCTGAAGTTAGTGCTTGGAAATGTAGTGGGTGTGGTAAAGTATAACATCTATTTTGGTTGCTTCTGGTCGAGTTTCACTCTTTACAAAGGCTTGAAATTGGTGCTCGAGTGGGATCGCCTTCCAGAAGATATACCTGCTATACCCTGTTCAAAAAAGAATCATTTTTATTATTTTGGGTAAGCTGCACGTGTGATTCTATTTTTTATGGAATTGATATTTAAAGTGTGACAATAATTTACCTCTTCATCATTGATAATCTGAATATCTGCATCTTCCTCGGCCAATTCGTTGAAGTCATCTTCCAAATATTTCTCAGTAGGTCGCTAGTCTCCCTTTCTTGTCAAAGAGACGGGTCAATCAACCACGCTATCCATTGTCTCCCCAACGTTGTCAAATTGGTGGTCTACTAAGGGTAATCCTGCCCTTGGGTTAGAGATTGGCCCGCAAAATCTAACACGAGAAACATCTCCTTGCTGGCTATGCTGATGACAAGGGATTTGTCGCAACCCATGTGGGACCATGTACTTATTACCGATAACGTCTTTGACGTACAAAGTTACATTTTCTCCATCCTGCAAGTAAAAATGTTGGGGATCATCAAGGCCTACCGGGACTTGTATAATGCCTGTAGCTGCAAAGCCCTTGACTAACTACTCAAGGTATGAAACCATGGCCTTAACAACCGATTGATCATTAGATGGTACTGTGGTGTTGGTTTGCTCAAGGAACTGCTGCCACACTTGCTATGGCTGAGATGAGGAACCGCCACTGAATTGGGAAGTCCAGTCTGAGTACCCCTGTACCTACCAGGGTGATCCTTCTTATTTGTTTCCTTAATGGGAATGTCTTAACCAGGCTCCAATACCAAAGTCCCTCAACCCTTCTCCTCATTCATTCTCAACTTTGTTGTGAAGGAAATGCAAAGTTGTTACTAAAAATCTGGCCGAAACATATGTTAAATTTTGTTAACGTCAAAGAAGTTGAAAGAACATACTATGTCAACAGTGATTCTCCAGACCTCCTTGGACGTGTACTTCCCAATGGTGTCCTTATTGGCCTCCAGGTAAACAAGCAATCTGCCTGGCTTGAATTCCTTATTCTCCAGTTGCTTCTCAATCTCCTCCCAGTGTATCCCTGATCGGACAACTTCTTCCTCTCATTTTCTTTAAGCTTATCAGAAAGTCTATCAACGACTTCTTGATTCCCTTTCCTCCCAGAGTGGTGGGTGTACTCCTTTGCCGATTCATATTTAGTTTCCTTCTTTTTAATTGCCTAAGTGGTGGGATTAGGTTAGGTTCAAAATTATAAATGTAAAAAGTAATTCAATATCCAATGAACGATAGCTCGATTTTATAAATTATTATAAATAATACCTGGAATTATTCTGTCCGCCGCCTTCTCTCAAACAAATTTCACTCCTCCTCATCCATCCACTTATACTTCTGCCATGGTTTCACCTTCAATTTTTTCATTCCGGTGTCCACATCATGTATGTACTTATTTTCCACCTTTGTCTTCCAGATCCTATGTTGGTCCCTTGCCTTCTTGATCACATCTTTCTTCAACGTTTGCAGTTAAACTTTGGTCAATGTGTTCCCAATAATGAAACTTGCATGGAAAAATAGATATGCACATGAAGAATTTAATCATATATTGGTAAAGGAAGAAATGAAGAATGAGAGGCTAAAAAATAATCAATAGCTTACCAATATGTCTTTCCACACCTCTTCCTTTACATCGTCGAGACATCGCTCCAGTGTTTACATGACCCAAATTTGATGCGGCGCCGGAAAGCATAATTACCGTAGGCCATCCACGCCATCCAAATCCTCGTGTAAACCACCTCATTTTTGTGAAACTAGAAAGAAACAAGAACGGTATTAATCTCCTTCGCAAGCATGACTGACTGACAAGTCGATGTTCCATGCTGCCCGCACCATGTATTTATCTCAAACTTATCAAATCCCTCGTCATGTTTACCTCCTTCCTTGGAACAGTCATTTTCCTCTTTCTTTACTTTTCTCCCCTTTCAGGATCCAGTCGCATCTTCGTTAGAACTTTGGGGTTCTTCCTCCGAGCCACCGCCATCCTCTCCCTCAACATTGTCTTCATTATTTTCATGTTGCGGTGTCCCCTCATAGTCAAACTGGATATTCAATGGAGCACTTGGGGTTGGCAGTTCTTGTTCTCCTCCGTTTTCCTCGGGTGGTTTAACAACTTTCTTCTCCGGTGGTTGTCGCTTCCTCTTCGTGGTTAGTTTTCTACATTATGGCGGCATCTACAACATGTAAAGTAATCCAACCATTAGAAAAAGTGAAGTCAAATGTGTAATATAATCTCACCCATACTTTTGTAAGCTAGTCATATAACATAAATGACATGCATGGTAAAAATGATCGCCAAACATACAACATAATATGATCCATAGTTATGTACCTTAATCATATAACGTAAATGATATTCTTGGTGAGTCCAAAAAAATAAGCCACATATTCAAAGAAGTCATACAAGCATTCCAAAAGGTTAACTCCCACAACCATTCGAAGAAGTCATAAAATCATTCCTACAAATTCACTCACCCAATCCCATCCACACGATAAAATGCCTAAAATGTAGCACATAGAGGTCCATGTAATGGTCCCAAACTAGAAGGCAACCGACGTAGTTGAACACTTCTTAGCCAAAATGAAGGAATTAAATGATACCCTACTAAATTTCCACAAATTTAATATTCCACCAAAGAAGCATGAGCATGAGATACTACATCATTCATTCTCATATATGGTGACTTGTAATTTTGAAATAATTTGTTTTAAAAAAGTTGCTCATTCAAACATTCTGTCAAACATGTGTTCTACATGAAATTAGTATTGCTTCCAATTCATAATTTAGGATCTCATACCATTACAAATAGTGGCAAGTAGATTTACCATGTTTGTGAACTTAGTGTGGTGAAATTTTTGCATTTGAATCCCTAAAGTTTGATTCCTCAATGGGAGTGTAAGGGATGGTTGGTTGTGGAAGATGGTATACTCTTCACCTTTTGTAGCAAACTATGGCTAGGATTCAGGAGTTATGGAAGGAAAGGGGTGTTGATGAGAAGGTTAATATGGTTGAACTTAAAAGAAGAGGTGGGGATTGTGGACAAAAAATTGTTTGTTGCGGTTATGACTTTGTGGGCAGGTAACTTTTTATAAAAATATTCTCATTATATACACCGGTATTTTGTTTAGAACCGGTGTAAAACATTGTCTGGGGTGGACTAATTGGCAAAAAAAATTCAAAGTACCTAGCACCGGTACATTTACCGGTGCAAATATCGGTGTACCTATGCAAAACTGGTGGTTAAAGCAGCTGCATGCACCTACTTTAAATCAAAATCTATCAAACCCGAGAGCACCTTCTTTAAATTTTGGTTAAGTACCTAGCACCGATATATGTACCGGTGCAAAAGTTGGAATACTGATGTAGAAATGGTGTAGAAATCAGCTACTCGCAACTGCTTTAAATCACAATTCGGCATCCAGAGAGGAAAGTTTAAAATATTTGACAATTCCGTAGCACCGGTAATGAAATCGGTGCTTTTGAGGAAAGTGCCGGTGTTAAAAAAATTTCGCTTCTTTTTTCAGTGAAAAATTAAATTATCAAATTTTGCGGCAACGAAAATTAATTATTACACCGGTAATATTCACTATTATCGATGCATAAATGCATTGCATGCTTATCAACATAATTTTGATTTTTCAATTTAAACCACCCAAATGCTTTTAACACGCTCTATTCCTCAAAATAATTTCTTATTTGTCTTCAATTTGCATTCACCTAACGGTTCCTTATTAATTTAAAGGAACCTCGTATCCTAAAAATATTAAATTTGTGTTTTTTCATATAATTTGTTGTATTAGCATTATAACCCCTAACGTTTACATTCAACCCCTCGGACACCATTGAACGGTTTTGGTTTCATCTTCATATTGTACCATAATATTTAAGTCTTATAATTGGAACATCATGGTTTTTACGGAAGGAGAACTTGTTGATCCTTTTTTGGCTATTAGATCATCCAACTTTGTTTTGCTCAACAGATACTCTCAATAACCACAAAACATTCCAAATTTTATATTCATTCCTTAAAGGTGAATTATTAAATAGTTCTGCCTTGGGGGTCAATTCTCAAGAAGCACAACCACATGTTCTAGAGTAAATGTTGATGGTTTTCTTGAAGGTGACAATGTGGAATCCGAAGTTCTTTGGTCATCAGTTTCAGGCCACAAGCCGTTCAATTCCTAACGGGTCTAATTTGGAATTACATACCGGTAGTTAAAAGGGTCAACTTGTTCAAGACAATTTGTATTTTGAGGTCCGAGTAAACTTTTTACATTTTGCAGTTAAACCTCTCCAAGAATCTTGGAATCGTCCAAATGAGAAATAGGCAGCACAGAATTTCAATTCAATATGATAATATCATTTATGATCATTCCCGTCCTGGTCATGTGCATGAAATGGCCCCAAAATTGTACATTGATTGTGTGCCTAAGATTACGGAGAATTGCAGTACGGCCCCATAATTTGTTTTGGCAACGTACACACCTCCAAAAATTATTCCAAATTTTTCACCCACAACATTTGGCCTACGAAAAAGATTTCATACATGGTCATGATCTATCTTGAAATACCATGTTCTCTTTTACATAGCGTTTTGTTTTTGAAGTGTTTAATTTTTTATGCTAACAAGCACCGGTCGAAATACCAGTGCAAACGAAGGATAACCGGTGTAAATGCGGAATTAAAGCAACTCCTTGCAGTTGCTTTAAATCAAATTTTGGCATCTAGGAAGTAATGATTTCAGATTACGGTGAAATCCTTAGCACCGGTATGAAGAGCGGTGCTTTTGATATATGTACCGGTGTACCAAATTTTCCATATTCATTTTTGGCGAAAAATGAAATTTAAATTTTTTTCCCGCCTACATAACATATATCTTACACTAGTATGAATACCAAAAAATACCTGTCCATAAGTGACATGAATTCTTACCAATATACATTCCATTATCCTTTTAACAGCCCCCATAGTTATATTAACACTCTATTCCTCAAATTTATGATACGATGTTTTTAATTTTGTGTTTCAAGTGTAAATTTTCCTCTTCAAAACCTGACATTATGACATTTTTCATATTCAGTCATAAATAACAAGCATTACCACTAATTAATTAAATTGCACTGCATGATCGACAAAATGAACTTCTGAATAGTTAGTTAGTTTGACAGTGTTGAAAGTAATGAAAAAGACTGGAGTGGTTTGGAAAATAAGGTTTCTTAGTCTAGTACATCAGTTTCACATATAGTAAGGAAAAAATGGCTCCACATCATCATCCACAGCTGGTCGATCCCTATCATGGGTACTTGTACCCGTATTTATGTCCTGCACATCGCAGTTGATGTTCATGGGAAATTCTCCAACGACTGCAACAACATCAGGGAATTGATAGCTAAAAACTTTGGCCATGGGTCAAACCAGGACCTCTAGTACTTGGATTCTTCAAGAAATTTTGTACACCGACCTCCAAGGCGGTGAGTCTAGAATCAAAGAAAGGGACTACTATATCATTCGGTTGTCTGTAAAAAGAATCAACACAAATCTTACCCATCGGTTGCCCGTAAATATCATAGGGATGAGGGGTTACTCCATTTCTTGAACATAGGAATGAGATGATACTGCAGAAACTATATAACCCCATCTCATCCCATTCATTCCTCAAATGGCACATGATCCTATCACCAACATTCCATCGGAGCTGCTTGTTTATTGCGTACAAGTAGAACAACCTATATATGTGAACTTCTGTGTTAATAGTAACAAGGTATATTCTGGATGCCATGAATTGATACCATCCATTCATTTCTGGAGTCAGAGCATTCTTTTGAATCTTACTCCAGTCAGGTTTGACCAGCTCATATACATCTTTTCCTTCCCTCGTTGCTGTCTCAACGATCTCTCTACCGACTGGATCACGTAAAAGATAGTAGGAATTCTCCACAGGAGTATGGAGTGAAATGAACTTGTCCTCATCGTCTGGAGCATTGGGCAACCCGAACAACACATTTATTGTTTCAACTGTTAGAGGCACAATTTTTCCCCTATAGTACACCTCTTTAAATGTAGATCCACACTTCAAGTTCGTGTAGAACTCATTGACAATGCTGAGGTTAAAATTAGATGGAGTCTCAAAAAACATTTCCCACCCACGACTCTGGATTGTTTGTAGGAATGGAGGTGATGCCTTGATTTCTCTCTCTGAGTGTTGACGGCATCCTTTGTATGCTTCATGTACGGACCTAGCCTCCTTGGACACAAAGGTAGTGTCCGGGTACTTCCACCGAGAAACATTTGGTTGAGAAGGAGAGGATTCATGGTGTGTCCTCTTCGGCTTGGATTTAGGTGTCATTTCCTAAAAAAATACATTCAGGCATTTTATCGAACACCTTGGGTGCAACCACACTAATTCTTCATATTGAATAATTAATGCATGGATCCGGAACTCATAGAAAATTTAAACATTAGCATGGATAGGATAATGTGAATTAACTTATTGTATAATCTCTATCTTGTGGAATTGTCGGTCCTCCATCGATGTTTGTTAAGAGGGGGAGATGGTTGAAATTTCTGAATTTTGATGTTTGGATGGTTTGAACCTGACAATGTTTTTATTTATAGTACTCAGACTTACACCAGTAAATTTCACATATTACCGGTGTATAAACAGCAATATGGGCATATAATATTCATAGAGTACCTAGCACCGGTAGGATTGCCGGTGCAAACTATCCAAATGCCGGTGTAAATGAGGCACCAAGTAGCTGCTTTAAATGGAAATTTCCTTTTTTCCCCACAACCCGAGAGAAAAGTGATAATTTTAATGCCAAGTACCTACCACCGGTATAAATACCGATGCAAAACTTATGCTTACTGGTGTAAATCTGCAGATACGCAGCTGCTGTAAATGGAAAGCAAAAGTTTTCCTTTTTCGAGAGCAATGTCACGAGATAACTTCTAAGTATATAGTACCAGTACTCAGGACCGATTCTTTTGTTCAAAATACCTGTGCTAATGTAAAAAACAGAGAAAATGCCCTATTTTTTTACACCGGTCGCTTTCAATTATACCGGTGCAAACATTAGTAACTATGAAAAATAAAATATTTTCAAAACATCTCGTCCTCTCTAATATTACGAAGGGGTGGGGGTTGGAGTATTACACAAAATAGGGGGACTATTAGAGAAGACTACACATAATAAAGGGGTAAGCATTACAAACAATACTGGAAGGGATCCATACATATGAGGATTAGTATGTATCTTTTACTTTTCAACACAATTTCCCCACTTACAATTTCACCCCTCTCGACAACCCATAACCCATCACCATGAGAACGACATCCCACCACAAGTCCACCGACATCTTCTAAATTGGGAAATAGTGATGGAAACTTACGACTATCAAGTTTGACTGGGTAGTCAATTTCCTCTTCAAAATAAAACTTATTACCATGAAGCATAACATGGAACTTCCCATTGGAAGGATCCTTGATAAAAAAACCTGTAGCGCCAAGGCAGCTAAGATGAACTTGCCATCTTCATAGCCTACACGATTCAAGTCCACCAGTGAAAAGCCCATTGGTTTTTAAACCACAACACCGGAACCATGTTTCACCCAACAGCACTTGAACACAACAAATTTGAACTCTACATAATCCAACACCCAAATTTCCTCAATCACCCCATAAAAAGGCATCACATCAACTACAAGATGTTTGTCTCTCTTAATAGTCTACCACATAGATTTTGATTCAATGTATACACTACCGTTTTACATCGTGCTCTTCTCATCCTTCTCCAATGTAGAGAAACTGAAGTTGTTGATGTCATAACCTTGGTATAGTCTGAAAGTGCAGTTTGGTCCTTTTGCAAATTCTCGTAGTTTACTGGGCATCCTTTCCACATTGCACCTTTTGTAAAACCAACCTACGAAGCTTGAAGAATGCTCCATCTGTCTTAAGTTCGAAGGCCAATCTGGATGAATCTCTTCCAACAAACATGCTCTTGAAGATATATTGCAGTCTCACTTCTTACGTAAAACATACAGGTGAACAGTCATCAACTATGTGTTCAAGGGTGTATGAAGTGTACCCTTCGACCGTGTGGTATCCACCGTCTGTTCCACCGGGGACACCTACCGCTCTTTTTCAAACCAAGTTTGAAGTACAATGGTCAGTGATCTCCTCAGTGACATACCACTGAACAATCGATGCATCAGGATAGCTTCTACTATACACATAGCTCTTGAAAATAACCATGTAATGCTCAAACGGGTACATCCAATACATCCCAACCGGCCCGCAAATATGTATCTCCCTATCCAAATGTATCAAAAGGTGGACCATGATGTCAAAGAAAGATGGGGGAAAGACATAATATTACAACAGCCTCACGATCAAGTTCATCCTTTGTTGCCTGCTTATATTTTTCCTACATATCGAGTTGAAGAAGAAATACAAGCGCATAATCGTAAATCTAACTTTCTCTTCCAAACAACCTCAAACTGCAACTGGCAACAGTTGTTTCCTAAAGGCATGACAATCTTATGATTTCAAGGCATTAAGACGCAAAATCTCACAAGCATTCTTCTCAATGTGCATGACATCCAAATAATGTCAAACCTCAAGATTATCCCAGTACAGCAATCAAAGAAAATCGATTGCTTCTTCCACAGCCCCTCTACGGCCACACCAACCTTTGATGGCTTCTTAGTAAGAATGACATTCAATTTCTTCACCTTGCATTGCATAACCACACCACTAAACAGTTTAGGTGTCTTTATCCTCTCCTTGCCATGTTATCACGAATATTGTGTTATCACGCAACTTGTGATTCAGAGGGAGGATTTTTTTTGTCCCCAATATATACTACCTTCCGGACATTTTTAAACTGATGGTATTCGGCCCCATCCTCACAAATAGGACAGGTCTTGTGTCCCTTGAAAACATAATCGGAAAGGTTTCAGTATGCCAGGAAATTATTTATAGTCCAAAAAAACATTGCCTTCAAGGTATACCCCTTACCGAGAAAACCATAAAAAATTAAAGCGCCGTCGGACCATAGAACTTTCAAATCTTCTATCAGAGGGATGTCGATTTCATATCTAGGCTGTTTGAGCCCTGGAATCATAATAGGCATCAAGACATATTTCTTCATCATGCACAACTACGGGGGAGATTGTAAATGACAAGCATTTTAGGCCATGAACTTACTTCAAGGACATATTACTAAAATGGTTCATACCATCGGTACATAAAGCCATTATCAAATTTCTAGGTTCGAAAGAAAACTTTGAATACATCTTATCAAAATTCTTCCACTGGTCCACATCAGCCGGGTGACGAATCATCTCACCATCTTCACAACCTCCCATATCCACATACCACATCAAGTTCTTAGCATCCTTAGCATTCTTAAATAACCTTCTCAGCCTATGAATAATTGATGTACGACATACATTTTCCCGGCACCCGCCGACACAACATGCTCTCCACCGATGGCCACATTTCTCCTTTCTTGTAATGGGAAACATTACATACGAGACAAACAATCTTATCCTTTAACTCACCCCTATATAAGAAACAATCGTTTGGACAAGCATGTATCTTTTCATACTCCACTCTCGTTGGGCACAAAATTCTCTTAGCCTCATAAAGGTTTTCCGGTATACCATTACCGGCTGGAAGCTTCTCACTCAGAAACTTAAGCAATTTATTCATTTTAGTATCGCTCCATGAACCAACACCTTTCAAATTAAACAACTCCATAAACACATGACATGACCATGTTTTTCTTCTTACAACCAGGATACAATTGCCTATCTTTCTCACCTAGAAAGTTTACCAAAACCTTTGGCCTCCCTCTGAATTCATCAACTACCTCCTCGCACATTTCATCTAATTTTGCATCTCCGAAACACTCACCCTCACTACTGACTACCACTTCCGGGGGTGATTTTTTCCCATGAAACGTCCACACAACATAATCTTTTGCAAACCCCCTACTATACAAATGGAGTCTTAGCATTTACTTATTATCGGTACGATTCTAATTTCAACAATCATGACAAGGACACAATATTCAATTCTCCCAACTAAAAGTATGCTCCAAAAAATCATCCAAAAAACCAACATATTCTTCGCTCACCCTAATAACATTCGAATACACATGATACAACTCTACACATCAATGAGTGTACAACAATCAAAATTCCACACAATTAATTACAATACAAATTCATTCCCACATACAAATATTCCATATATTATTAGTGCACCACATACACCATTCCGCATTTAAATTACCACATTCTTAACAAACACTACAATATGACAATAAATGACCAAAGCATGAACTATATCAACCATGAAAACAAATTAGAACCTAACATCAACAATGCTACCCCAATCACCTTAGGATGATCAAACACACAAGATATATATGTTCTTCATACCAAAACCAACATTAACAATCAATAATATACATTAACATATTCAAAAAAAGGTACCTTAAAGAGTCTTCATAGAAGATTATTCAATGTGTTCAACAACCCACAAAAACCCATTAAAGAAGTCACCTTCCCCATTTCCCCAATTTTAACACGCCAAAAAAAAGGTTGTAGGTAAGCATTAAATGCATGATATCACCAGTAATTTCACAAAAATACCGGTGCAAATTTCATGCCATCAAAAGACATGCCTCGACACCGGTAACAAACTAGACCGGTGCAATTATTTTGGGGAAATTCCCGCGGTACTTGGATCACTCACACCGGTAATTTATATTATCGGTGCATGGCCCTTTTTTTTGGCACCAACGATCAAAAAATGACAGGAAACTATTCACTGGTACTACTTGGACCAGTGCATCTCATACACTGGTTCATGCACCGGTATAAGAAATAAAGGTGCATATTTAAACACACACACCGATATTCAACTTAACATTCGTTCTAACAGGGCAACTACTACTTTTTACGCCAGTAAAGTATCGTTTAAATTTTTTCAGTGCAAATGACCCTGTTTTCCAGTAGTTTCAACCCCATGAACTCATCATCAATACAAGCGGGGTTAGGAGGAATGGAAGGCACCTCTCTCGTCTCCCAACCTTAGCAGGCTTCTTCTCTTTATCACCTCGGGAAGTTGTTCCTTTTTCCGACCTATTTCATTTTGGAGCCATCCCATCATAACAAGAAGAAGGTGGTAATGCAAGAATAACCGGAGGCATGAATCAAGAATCATTCAAGAAGAACACTTCTTCCAGATAGCAAAAATATTCCAAATCATGTTATCTCAACATAAAGGCTATTCAAACAAGAAACATTCTCCCTTAACAACAAACTCATGACACATCATAGCATACCATCAAGAAGATCATGCAATCAAGAATCATCCCTCCCAAACCACCATAAAAAATGAACATCATATCATCAAAGAAAAAGTACACATGTTCCCCCCCACACTTAGTTCCACACAAGATCATTCACATAGCCCAAAAATTTCTTCAAAACACTTCAACATTTTTTGAGTTTCAAGATCCTCATCACATCATCATTATAAATAATCAAGTAAAATGAAGCTCAAAGGATTACCCAAAATTTGAATCCAGGAGATGAAAAATCCACACAAGAAGAAGCAAAAATGCTAAATTTTGAAAGAAAAAATCCCAATTTTCGAGTTTCACCAGGAGGAAGGGAGAGTGAGTGTTTTTGATAGATTTTAATGAACTAAATGATTCTTGTGGGTGAGGGAATGTACTATGGATCATTATTTTCAGCAAAGAAAGTGATTTAGAAAGGAGGTACAAATGAGATAAGGATGGCCTTTTTAAAATTAGAAGATGTCGAGGAAAAAAGTACCATTTACAATGTATAAGGGAGGTGTTTATGTACTATTTACACCAAAAAATCCTGGGGAATAAAGGAATTGCTTAATTAATGGGCTAAAAAATACATGTTTTTGCTTAAAATTCAAATTTCCGAAAATCTAAATTTTTGACCCAAAAAGTCACAACCACACGAGGCATGACACGAGGATACCCTCATGCTGAGGGTATCTTACAAGAGGTATGCCTCATGCTAAGGTGTCTAGCAAGAGGCTTCCTGGTGAACGAAACTCATTTTTCTCTAGTTCCTTCCCTTTTCCAAAAAAACTTAGTCACTCAAAAAATCCTATTTCCTACACACAAAAGGTACTAGATTTGGACTCAAAATTTACCAAAATCAACAAGTTTGTCATCCCAATATCCGTTGTCATATACAAAAAACATGCAAAATCTATCTACAAAAATATATAAAAACAAAGCAAGAAAGACCACGTATTTTTATTCTCGACCTCATGACTTATTTCTTCATGTATTTTAGTCAAGAAGGACCTACCATTGGGTCTTTGGAGTCACCATAGGCAAGTCCACCCACGATGATATCCTTGTGAAGAGGTCTCCCCAAGTTTCCATTCATACCTTTAAGCGCATTGCTTGCTAAGACGAGTGAATATCCTTTCCTAGCCAATGTCGAGTCTTTAGCCATTTCCTTCAATTTAGGAGGTGGTCGAGGGTGTTTTAAGTTCTCGCCACTATCCACTAACCGCTGCATGTTAGTAAGCTTAAAAAGGTAATACAAGATGGATAGGTCATCACTAACATCATGCAAAGAATAATTCTTATCGACATGATCATCACAATTGAAGATCAAGGTAGGATTTATTTCATCCCTCTCATAGTCACCAAAAGTCTCATCTACTAGGCTATCTTTATCACTATGATCAAGAGCTTCATCAAGGCAATCATCATTATCTATAATGCAAGAGTTCTCATGATGAGAAAGTTCTTCACACAAGATTATGCCTTTACACACAGGAGAGGGATTAGGTGAATCGTGCTGAGATTTATATATATTTAACCCCATCTTATCAATGTCATGCTCTAGGGTTAGTGTTCCCAAATGAATGTATATCTTTGTTCTTGACGTTTTAAGAAAAGGTCTCACCAATAAAATTGAGGGTGCACCACCATCGTGCGCTATGTCAACATAGAAATCCACCGGAAACACTAAGTTGCCTACCCTAACCATTGCATCCTTAACTAGACCTTGAGGGATAGTTTGGGAGTGATCGAGTAATTGGACAATTACCCTAGTTTCCTTAAACTTAACTATGTATATGTTCTCATAAAGGCAAGAAGGGATAACATTAATAGATGCTCCTAGATAAATCATAGCATTCTTCACCAATTTACCACCTAAAGAAATAGTAATTGAAAACATGTCGGGGTCATCACATTTCTTGGGAAAATTTCTATGATTAAGATTAGATACTCCCCCTATTTTCAATTTTCCTAACTTCCTAAGTGGTTTGTTCTTCTTTTTAGTGCATGCAACTTTCAGGAATTTAGCATAAGAAGGAACATGCTCAATCAAGTCCAAGAGTGGAATGCTAACCTTAACCTTCTCGAATATCTTACGAATATGCTCATTGGCGGTGGAAGATTCACCCTCGCCACTGTGTTGGGAGTTCCTTGACGGGATCCTCCTGTACAACCAATTCTTGCTCCTCTAAGTTGGTTTTGTTGCTTTCTACGACCAAGTCATCTTCTTGTAAGATCTTCTTCTCAGGCTCATGCACCTTATTCCCTCTTCCAAGCGCTCACATTCCTTGGATTGATCTCTGGGTTGGGAAGGAAGCTTGCTGGACTCTTTGGCTTAAATTTGGCTCATCGAGGTGGCGAGTAGAACTACTTAGATTTTAAGATTCTTGATGCAAAAAAAATCCCTAGTCCCAAGATCTTCAAACCCATGCCTTGTGCGCTCCTGAAAGGAATTATGCTTCTAAGCCAATTAAGAGATTGCTTCCAAGATTTCTTCTCAATCCGACTTGAAGAGTGAGGTATTATTGTTGGAAGGCCCTTCTTCCCTGGGAAAGGGTTGAGGTGGATCTTGTCGACCTCGATTGTACCCTTGCACTTGATTCTCCTCGCGCCAATGGAATTTAGAGTGATCGCGGTACCTCTGGTTGAAGGTATTCGCGTAGGGTTCTTGCCCTTCACCTCCTTAATTCCCATGGAACTCTTGTTGTTTCCCCCTACCAAATTATTTCCTGTTGCCACCATTGTTGAAATTTAATTCCTTACCGTCCTCCAAATCATCCACCACATGTGGAAAAACATCGAAGTAATAATTGAGACTGCAAATGCCACACACTTTTACTTGTTGAACCCTTTGAATGAGACTACTCATCGATGGGCTTCACTCTAGATCTTGTACGGAACTGCCTTGTTCCATTTGCCATTTCTTCAAAGAGTTTCATTGTCTCCCTAGGTCTTTCTTTGGTGATCGAACTGTTGTAAGTGGCATCCACCATACGAATGTCATAATCACACAACCCCTCAAAGAAATAGTATACCAGATCTCCCTCCTTAAATGGATGATATGGACACCTTGCGAATAGCCTCTTGAATCGTTCCCAATACTCGTAGAAGGATTTAACGAACTAAGAGATATTGGAGAGCTGCTTCTTCAACCCCGTAGTTAAAGCTAGGAAGTATTTCTCAAGAAATATCTGCTTCATATCTATCCAAGAGGTGATGCAACCAGGTGGAAGGTAGTACAACTAATGTTTTTCCGCACCCCAAAGCGAGAAGGGGAATGACCTAAAATTTTATTCCTCCTCCAAGACTCTAGGTAACTTCATGTTGGTACAAACTAGATGAAACTCTATAAGTGTTTGTTCAGATCTTCATCAGCCATTCCACGAAAAGTTGGCAAACACTAGATCATTCCGCTCTTGAGCTCACAAGTAACATTGGGTAGCAAAGGTGGGAATACAATGCAAAGGGGTTGATTCTCCAAATTTGGAGCCATCAACTCATTCAAAGTACAGTTATCTGCCACCATTTATGCACTCTCTATAACTACCATAACTAGTTCTTCTGGAACTCCCGGTCTATTTCTCATTTTCCTTCATCGCCTACAACCTACGTACTCCGTTGGGTAATGCAAAACTCTTAAATTAGCGGCATGAGTGTGTACCATAATCTGGGAGCAAAACAGTAACCAACTAGAAGAAACACTAGCAAAAAGGGTTAGAAGTAACCAGATAAGAAGCAAAAAGCTCAACCGCAAAAACAAACAAAAAAATAAAAACAATGCTAATTACTCAACTAACACACTATACAAGTTAACAACTAGACTTTTATATGAGTATCCCAAGAAACGGTGCCAAAATTTAACCTCCCCCTCCCGCTATCGCTTTAATCAATCAAACACGGGAGAGCCACTAATTAAAACTGAGAGAAGGTTAAATCAAAGATAAAATTGTATTTTTTTTCATTCCTACTACTATGCTACCAAAATTGGTAGATAGCAGTAGGTACCGTGGTTATCCACAAAGATTTTAGGAATCTAATAATCCACTACACACAGTCGCGATTGGTTCGTCAATCCGACCTCGTGGTAGGAATAATTGGTGCTAGTAAAACAGGCATTGGAGGTGTTTTACTAACAACTTCTAGCATGAAATTCAAGAGAGAATAAACTATATCAACTACCACCTTGGGAATATTTGCATTACGTGATTAATGATGTTTCGATCCTCGACTTCCTCACATATAAGAACCATAAACGTATTCTAATATTTGTTATACGTGGTGTGGTTGATGGTCAACACTTCCCCAAACCTTTCACATAGAGTGCGCATGTAATCTTCCATCAGCACCGCCTTCGTAATTAGGGGAGTGCAACAACGTCCTACCCATAGTGCAGATCTCAAACTCCCCCGTGTCATTATTTCTTGAGAACTACATTGTGAATGCTTCTCCCTACGCCTAAAAAGGCAAAGGGGGTGAAGCACCTTATCGATGGCTCTAGGGTTGCAAAGATAACCCTAGTTTTCTACTTTAACTATCTCTACCCATAACCCTTCGGACTAACTTTCCAGTTTTCTATTGTATGGTCGAATGTAACGTTGACTCGGAAACCCACGTGCACACACCCACACGATCCCGTACAATAGTTACCGTAAGCACATCTAGGTTTATTTCTCTGGAGGGTATCAATAATTACACCAACATGAAAATAGACTATGGTGTGTGCTAACTTAATGTGGCAATCATGAAATTAACAAGAACAAGAAGAACAATCCAACATAATAATCATAAAACACATAGATTTAGGTAGATCTAAGAAATCTCACTAAACAGCATTAAAACATGAATACAAACATAACCCCCCAAGTTAATTAACTATTTCCTAAGCATTAAACCCAAATGTTTCATTGGATTCAATGCCTTCGGAAAAAAGCAATATAAAGACAAGAAAGGAAAGGAACTTAGAGAGAAAGAAGAGGATTTTCTCTCTCTAGCCTACTCTTGAAGTCTAAAAATGAGCATAAACTTAAACCCTAGTAGACAAAGGTCTATATATAGTAATGGGGAATTGGGTCTTGATATATGCTTAAAATGGCCAAGAAATCCTAGCATCCGCAATTTGCAAAGCAAGTGGAAATCGGCATGGTTTGTACACATCCGTGCTAACGTGTGGCATGTGCCACGGTACGGCCCATACAGCCTCATGCAGTGTGAGCCGTATTGACTGAAATGGGCCATGTAGTCTCGTGCAAAGTGGCGCGCACAGACCTGTATGGGTAGTGCACTGTTGCTTACTCTGGAACTTCTCATTTGTGTGCCTCATGCCGTTTGGCGCTGCCTGTCGGCTAAAACAACTCTTTCCCAGACTATGGCATGGGCTGTGAAATTTTTCACACCCCGTGGTCTAGTCTTCACTTTTGGAATTTGGAATGGTGCACACCGTGCAAAATAGGACATCTCGCACCCATACTTAGCAGATTTGGGAGTGATTTTGGGCACAAGCACCACGCCCTGCACGAAGGTGCATGGCCTGTAAAGAGCATGTTGCACGAACCATGCTAGCTCTTTTGCACGGACCGTGCATGACATGTATTGGCTTATGCACGACTTGTGTTGACCGATCGGCTGACTGGCTGATTCAACCGGTTGGTCATTGTATTTCATTCTTGGCCTTCTTGAACTATAAATATGCCCTTTCTAGGCTCAATTCCATCTACTACCACACTTTGGAGTCTGTGACCTTCAATCTACTACCATCCTCACAAATGGCTTTCGACATTTTCTACCATTCTTATGAATTGACTTCAAATATCTTCTACAACCATCGCGGATGTCCTTCAATAAAATGATGATGAAAAAGTACTCACGAGCCACCTACTTGTACGATCACAAAGGAGAATCTAGGTGGTTTGGATACAAAGTTTCCATTAGCTTTAATTAAGTCTACAAAACTTCGGATTTAGACAAGAAATCCAATAATGGTCATCTAAACCCTTTGTCATGTAAACCTAACTTAAACTAGCAATCAACTAAAAAAAGCATGAGAATAGGTGTGCCTAATACATTGGTAAATGCATGCATAAAGATGAACATCACTTGGAAACCCTAGAGTCAACGATAAGATGCCTACTTCCTTTGCCGCTATAGGCCTAGGGGTAGAGCATTTGTAATGTTCCACCCGGGACATAATAACAAGGAGAAGAATCAAACCTACGCAATGAGCCACTGTCATTGTTACACTCTCCTAATTATGGAGGCGAGGCTGATGGAAGATCTTATACACGCAACCTTATGTGACAGATAAGGGGGAGTTTTGACCATCGTTTGCCCTACGTGTCACAAACACTAGAATAGGTTTATAGTTATTATATGGGATAGAATCGAGGATCAAAACAATATTGATCATGTTACGTAAATGCTCCCTAAGTGTTAGTTTATATAGTTTATTCTCGTGATCAATTGTATGTTAGTAGTTTTTAGTAAACCCCCCCCCAAGCCTTTTTACCAACACTGACTATTTCTAATGTGTGATTGGATTAACATTCCAATCGCAGCTGTGTGTAGTTGGACCTTAGATTCCTAACATCTCCGTGCATAACCCCGAACTTACAACTATCTATCCTTTTGGAAGCATAGTAGTAGGAACGGAAGGAACAATACAAATTTCATCTTTGACGGCTCACTCTCAGTTAATATTAGATCTCTTATGGTTTATTAGAAACGTTGGGAGGGGGCGGGTCATGTGGGGAGAGTGAGAGTACGCTTATTAGAGGACGAACAATCATGATGAGGATCATGAGAACATGCTGCAAGCAACCATTTTTAGTGGAGAGGGCCAGTTTGATAAAGATCATCGCAGGTAGTGAGAAGAGAGGAGCGAGCAGAGGCATTCAGTCAGTCATGCTAGACATCTACCTAGTGAGGATGAGTGATGGTATTTCCAGTGTCTTCCCCCTTGGGCACTTTGGAGAATATGATTCGTGTATTTGGGACAATGCATACAATAGGTGTGGGGAGGAGTTTGGAAAACACTCTTATTTTTTTTCATGACATTTTTTTGGTTTTTTTTGCTTGGTTTATAGATGATCGAAAACCTATTTCAATATTATTTTGGATGTTTCAGTAAGTTTTTGATAGTTTGATGTTTTGACTCTTTTGTTTTTAAAAAGATCTCCTTGGGGATCATTTTATCTTGAAATATTTTGAAACAAAATTGAAATAAAATGAAGAAAAAATCCGCTATATGGAAACCTAAAAGGACAACTTAGGCAAAATTTGGGGTCCGGATAGGTAAAAAACCCAAAAGGAAAACCTATGCGAAATTTAGAGGCCTAAAAGGTAAGGAAAAAGGTGAGGTGTGAGCTTTGAAAGAATAGAGAAGTTAGGATGAAAACCCGAGAGGGCTCTTAGGTAAAATGAGAGAAATTTAGATATTTGAAGTTTCCACTTGTTTCTGCCTATTTGTAGGATTTCCTAGTAAAGTAGGCTATCTGTATTTTTATTTAGATGTTTTTACCTTATTCTTATCATGGCATGCTTTTTATTGATTAGGTGGTTTTGAACACCCTGGGTCGGGATGTGAGAGTTGGAAAGCCTTTATGTTTTGAGTTAGGATAGTTTCAGGAATAGTATGTTGATTGTGCTTTGCGGATATAGTTTAGGAAGCCACCTTAGGAATTTATTCATTCTTACTCGAGGATGAGTAAGAGTCTAAATGTGGGGGATTTGATGAGACATGATTTTGATATTTCCTTAAAACAATTAAAATCCCTTTTTATCTTTCTTTGCTCATGGTTAGATTATTAAGTGTTTTACATGATTGGTGGGGTTAGAATCACCTAGTGTGGTTATTTTCACTAACTTACCTAATTTGTGAGCATTTATAGACAAACATGTTTACCTCTATAAGTTGGTCAAATTATACTTGGTTTTTGAGTTTGTTTGGAGACCACAATTGGAGAAGGGCATTTGCAAGAGTGGTAGTAGATAGAAAGACAATCAATAGGTTGGTAGAAGATTGAAGGTCATTTAACAAAGTTGTTTTGATCGGAGGAATGAAGAGAATAAAACAAACCAAGATTTAAATCTAGGATTTGGAGGTTGTGCATATGGCACAAACTGATCTGCTCCCTGCGGGGTTGTTAATAAACAACCTTTCGGGAAATTTAATAACCCGAGCAGTGCCTTCACGAAGATAAGAATTGGTAATGTTACTACCATTCCCAATACTAAACTACCTATAGGGTAGATAGTGGCAAGACCAGAGCCATCCACAAAGATGCTAGGAATTTGATAATTAATTATACAAAGTTGTAATCGGGTCATTAATCTAATCATGGATAAGGAATAGCTAATGTTGCAAAACAGGTTTGGGGGCGAGTTTATCTAACAAATAATAGCATACAAGAACATAAGAGAATAAAACTATATATCGCTAACACTCAGGGAATATTTTTGCAACATAACCAATAGTATATTTTGATCCTATATTCAATCTCATTCAAGACATAAAAAAATATATCCTATTGCTTATGCTATGTAGTATGGTCGATGGTCGACAATTACTCATACATTTCATGTAGAGTGCTACTATATTCTTCCATCGACAATGCCTCTGTAATTAGAGGAGTACAACAACAGCCCTGCCTGCTGTATAGATCCGATTCTCCCCCGTACAATTAAGTCCCGGGCACTTCACTGTGAATGCTTCTACCTAGGCCTAAAGAGGCAAAGGGATAGGCACTTTATCGTTGACTCCAAGGTTGCAAAATATGCTAACCCTAGTTTGCTACTACGTTATCTCTATCAGCAACCCTTCGGGCTAACTTCATAGCTAAACTAGTGTACGGTCATTGTAATGCTGACTCGGTGACCCACATGCATACATTTATACGGTCCCGGACAATCTATACCATTAATAAGAATGTGAGGATTCATAGCCATAAAAGGATTTATTGATCTAGAATCTCACTAAATAACTCCCAAGTCATGAATACAAATATAGATCCCCAAGCTAAATCACTACTCCCTAAGCATTGAACATTTCATTGGATTCAATGCCCTTGGACAAAAACAAGGAGAAAGAAAGAAAATAGAAAGAATGGTTAGTCTCTTTCTCACTCTACCTACTCTTAAGAGAATAAAAACCCACTTCACAACTTAAACCCTAGTAGATATAGGCTTCTATTTATAGTAGTAAGGAATTGGGCCTTGAAAAAGGCCAAAAATGTGACTTTAACCCCCTAGCATCCATCGGCACGGGCAGTGCCATAGAACAGAGTCAGTGTAGGGGATGCTTGGCACGGACTGTGTCATTCAACACCAGCCCCCGACTGGGGCTCTTTCTATACCAGTTTGAGTGCACGGTTGAGTCATTCATCTTGGGCCTCCGGCTGGAACTTTTGACTGATGAGTTGAACGACACGGGTTGTGTATATCTTCAGAGACCGTCGACCCGGTGCATGATTTTCCTATTCTGAAAGATTATGGTCGTGTCTATCCTTGTAGGGCATCAGCTGGGAGTGAATTTCTGAGCAAACTAATGGCGAGATGTGTAAATCTTCAAATCCCATGGGCTGGTCTTCAAAATACTACCTTTGGAATGGCACTGGCTGTGTTAGATGGCAAGGCATGTTCCCATACTTAGTCGCACGGGTGGTTCCATCGACACGGGCCATGTCGGTTGGCACGGATCGTATTACTGGCACAGCCTCACCAACTCTTCAATTGTGGGACTCAACTCCCTTCTTCTTCTTGGCTTGATTCCATCTACTATTATGTTT
>JAULKJ010285808.1:0-12738 GCA_032355405.1 Rubia balearica | reverse complement strand
AGGTCCAATTAGTGTGTATGAAAAATATGATGCGTTTGGGATCTTCTTGTATGCAACTCTGACGGACTCTGGGAGCTTAGAGCCGGGTTGAGTAGTTCTTTTGAGGACTCCCTATTCCAGTAGTCTCCGAGCAATTTTTTGGTTGGACATTATGCCATGTTGTGCTAAACCTCATAGACTTAGGAAGCCAACATCCGCGAATACTGAGCCTTAGGCAGCCTTAGCCTAAAACGTTTTGCCATGCTGGCATATATGTCAAACATCTGCAAATACAACAACCCACAACAGTAACCAAAGAAGAGTAAAAAAATGTTTCTCATAATGACTTAAGATCAAAGCAGTAACATATTTTCTATAAGATCAAAGGAGGAGAATATTTCCTATAATGATAATGCAACAAACTAAGCATGCCTGCAAAATCAGCAAAGAATCAGCAAACTAAGCACGCGTAATCAGCAAATTTCCAGCAACCTTTAATCTCCAGTACACGAAAAACTTAGCATACAACAACAGAGGACATGAAGTACCAATAACAAAATTACACAACAGCAAATTGCAGAGACCAACCAAGAACAAAATACTCTATGTGCATGATAAGTTACAACATTTAGCACTCGTAGCATCATGTTTCACTCATACAGTACTCATGTACTTTGTTAGAACAATAACAACAAGAAATAGTAACCATCTATATTTATATTACTATAGTAACTCAAAGCATTATGTTGCAATCAGGAGAGGCCACCCACCAATGATGAAGTATCACCAATTCATTCTAATATTAAGGCACCCTAAGATTGGAGATCTCTAACTTATCAATCTGAATAATTCCCCTCATTTTAGCATCAAAGGATTGGGGGTTAATCTGAACCCATTTACCATGAGAGTCCATTGACAAACCTTCCTTTGAGAGGTAGTTAGCTGCAAGATTAGCCTCTATGTGTATGAAATTGAGAGTAATAGATAGAGGTTGTAATAATGAAATGATTTCCATACAAATAGGATATACCTCGTAGTGATGAGAAAGGGGATCAGAGATGACCCTAATTTCCATTAGACAATCAGTTTCTAAAACTGATACATTAAGTCCCAAATCCTTTTGAATTAAAATACCTAGCCTAATAGCTTGTAGTTCACTATGTAATGTGGATTTGGCTTCACTAGGGATACAAAATGAATACCGAACACTCCTAGTTTAGTCTTCGAAACCCAACCCTGCAGTACCGGTATTATTGTAATACTTAAAATATGCATCAGAGTCAATTTTAAATCCCGAGTCTGGCTTAGTCCATCTGGTCAGTATAATTGATTTCCTAGGTCTTACTTTGAAAAAGTGGATTAATTCTTTTGTGAATCCAAAGGAAATCAATGACTGTGTTGGGAGCAGAGTATAGGGGAAAGGCACAAACGCATGAAAATTTTATGTCTTTTATTTCCTTAACTGTATTGTTAGGGTTTAGTGCTTTGTTCTCAATAAGAAAGGAGTTCCTTAATTTTTATAAACGCCACAGAGTTGTTAGGCTCAAGGCTTTGATTATAATTTTCTAGTTTTTCCCTAAAATATAAATAATATGAAGTTATATCCCATACATTAGTGAAGTGTCTATCTCTGATCATCATTAGGTGATGAACCTATTTCCAAACAGCCAGGACAAAGGTACATACATTGGAAAAAAATGGTCGAGGGAGTCTTGATTGCAGTAAGCTATGCATTTTGCTACAGTTTTGAAGCTAATTTTCCGTAATATGTTGTCCAAAGGGAGCAAATTGTTCATAAGTCTTCAAGAAAATATAGAAACCTTACCTGGAATGTTTAACTTCTATAATTTTTTGAGAGATTGAAGTGAGTTTCTCTTTGCTCTGAGCTCATTGTAGGCTGATTTAACTGTGAATTCCCCTCACTGGGTTGAGTGTCCATATTAGTCGATTATCATGCAGCCCTGAGATCCGAAGTTCCTGCAAAGTTTGAAAGATGCTGGTAGCCATATAATGCTCCAAGGAGGGTAAGATTTCATGCTTTTCATTTATAAATTCTGCCACTGAGATGTCCGGTACTGGTCTGGGAAGGTTACTTGGCCATTTATAGTAAATGACACCATGTTCAGACCAATTACCATCCTAAAATGAGGAGAAGCCATTTCCCAAAATGACTTTAGAGTTATTTTTTACCCACTCAGAGACAAAAAATCCCGTCCCATAAAGGGTATTTCTAGGAATACTGAGACAAAAACCATTAGAAAGATTTCCAAATTGTTTCATTGTTTCGGAGATTCCACCAAAGTTTACATGAAAACACATTGACCATTGTAATTATACTTTTGAAACCTGGCCCATTCTCCTTAGTTTAGAAACTCTTCCAAGATTTCCACTTTCTTTTTGTGTCAGTTTTAGTTGTACCCTAAAAAAGTGGTTTTTTCCCCAATGGTTTTAAGTACCTGCTTTGGAGGTTTAAGTGTGGATAGAACATGGTTAGGGATAGAAAAATGTACTGATCTAATCAGTACTTGTTTTCAAGTTGTGGTTAACCTCTGATTTTTTTAGTTATTCAAATGGGAATCTATATTATCTAACAGGGGCTGGAGTATGCTATCCTCTAGATCTACCCTTGAATACAGGGACTTCTAGGTACTAATAGTGAGGCTCCCTTTGTTTCATCCCTAATATCATTTGGACCTGAAATAAGGTTGAGCTTGTTGCAGATTTACCAGTGTAAAACAAGCTTTTAGTGTAGTTAATCTGTTGCCCAGAAGCCAATTGGTAAGATCTAGATTTTTTTTATTGCTTTTAGATTTTTAGGCCAGATTATTGAAAGATGACAGTGTCATCCGCGTACATTAGGTGTGATATCCTATCACATGTTGGTGTACACTAGTAGTATTCCACCATTCCTAGACTGTAATATTTTTTCAATGATCTTGAAGAAAATTCAGATAGCAAATTGTAAAGAAATGGAGATAAAGGGTCACCTTTATTTATCCCCCTCTTGGTCTTAAAGAATCCACATGAAGCTCCATTATATAGAATTGATAAGAATGGGGAGGAAATTTTGTTCTGTATTACCTTAACAAACTATCTTGAAAAGCCAAACTTGAGAATAACGGAATTAAAAAACCCCTAGGATACCATGTCAAAGGCCTTATCCATATCCAACTTCAGGATTAGATTTTGATTATTGCATTTTTTAAATCTAGGAACCAATATAGCTGGTGCATTTGCAAGACATTGTCAGGTATGTATCGATCTTTCATGAAAACTGATGCTCTTTCGAAATTAGCTTATGCAAGATATTTTTCATTCTTTCCATAAAAATGTTAGAGAGGATTTTGTTTAGAACATTTGAGAGGAGAGGCCTAAAATCAGAGGAAAAAATTTGGGGCTTGTTTCTTTTGGATTAAAGTAATCTATGTCGCAGATATGGCTGTGGGAATTGGATGACCTTTTACAAAATCGTTAGCAGCCTCAGGAAGGTCTTATTTTATAATTTCCCAATAGGTTGTGTAAAATATAACTAAGTACCTATCTGGACCCGGTGAGCTATTTGGGTTCATTTTAAATACTATTTTCCCAAGTTCAGTTAAGTATGTAGGGCTATAGAGGATATGGTTATAATAGTCAGTTATAAGTTTAGGAATTTCACTCAGGAAGTAAGATAGATAGGATCCTTAAAGGTCAAACTTCTATTGAGAGAACAGGTTTTGAAAGAAAAAGACTCATTGGTATGAGATTCTTTAGGATCCTTAATCTAGTTACCAGCTTGAGATTTTATCTTAGTAACCCTGAGCCTAGTGTTCTTTTCCTTAGTGGAAAGATGGAAGAACTTGATGTTTTGATCACCAAGTTTGATCCATTTATGCTTTGATTTTTGTTTCCATTATAAGCTTGCTTCCTTTAAGGCTCCTGTTAGCTGGGCTTTTTCTTTATTTTGATTTGTTAGGTATACCTGAGAATCAGTGACTTGGTATTTAAGCTCAGCAACCGAGACTTTAGATTCTGCATCTTTGATGTTATCAAAGACATTTTCCAAAGTGGATTTGTTCCTAGTTTTATGGGTATTTTTTAATCACTTTAGTTTATGGCAAAATTTAAGCATTCCTAAGCCAAAACTAGGGATGTTCCAATTTTATTTTACTAAATCCTGAAACTGATCACCTCTTTTTAGCCACATATGTTGAAATATAAGGGCTTTAGGGACTGGAGGATGGGATTTTGGATGCTAAGTATTAAGGGTAAATGGTCAGATCTTCCTCTGGCCAAAACTTGGATTGAACTATTAGGAAACAAGTCATTCCATTCCTTATCACAAATGTCTCAATCAAGCCTTTCATAAACTAGTTTTGCCCTATTGTTGGACCAGGTGAAACTTGATCCAACTGTATTAATATCCATCATTTAATAATAAATGTATTCTATGAACTATTTTATACTGGATCTAGATGGGAAATTCGCACCTTTATATTCTTAGTATGACAAAATGGCATTAAAATCTCCCATTATCAATTGTGAGGTGGTAGGAAGAGCCTTAAGGTCTCTCCATAACTCCTTTCTAAAGACCCTAGTCACTTTAGCATAAATGAAGACTGCAAGAAAGGAAATATCAGTGTTCTTAAACCTAGCATCCATGGCTACAAACTGTTGAGGTTCAGAAACTAAGTTAAGGGTTATGCTATCTTTCCAAAATATCTATATTCTCTCATTAGAGGTAGTCGGACAGCATTGAAAACCTAATTCATGTTTAAGATTCTGAATGAGTGAACTATCATGTATGCGTTCTATTAAACCTAACACTGCAGTTCTGTGATATTTTACTAGCCTTTTCAGTCTTTCTTTGGACTTATTAAAGCCCCAACTATTCCATACCATCATATTACCTATAACAGTTTAATTCATGTTAAAATTATTATTTTTATTTGTTTTTCTTTGATGATATTAGGATCATATTCAAACCTCCAGTAAAATAACTTTTCATTTGACTCTTTGGTTTATGAGGAACTAAAGAATTAATAGGGATGGGATGTGAACTTACAATACTCATAGCACTTACAGTTGGAGATGTTGCAGAGTTGGAGTTCAAGTACTCTCAATCCACTGCTGTATCACTTGGATTATCCTCTTCAAGATTGACACTCTCAGTTGGTTTAGTACTGCTCTGACTCTTAATGTCGAAATCCTGCAAAATGCTAAAACTATTAAGAGTGGAAATTGGTTAAGAATATGGTACTAAAGCCATAAAGGATGATTTTTTCATATCCTTGGAATTAGATATAAGAGAATCATCCTTTGAGTTAAGAGAAGGAGTAGTGATTTTGAAGTCTTTCTAGAGGAAGAAATTCTCTACTTCCTGGGATGGCCTATTAATCTTCCGTAGAGGATGATTTTTTCATATCCTTGGAATTAGATATGAGAGAATCATCTTTTGAGTTAAGGGAAGGAATAGTGATTTTGAAGTCTCTCCGGAGGAAGAAATCCTCTACTTCCAAGAATTAGATATAATCTTCCACACATCTTATGGATATGAGTTATAAATATTAATTTTCTTAATTTCATTCAATTATACATAGTGATATTGTACTATCACATTTATCTAACAATCCTCCACATGAATGAAATTGAACGACAGTAGTAATAATGGTATTTTGACATTGTTGATGTAAACGATTTTTTGATTTGAAATGGAAAACAAAATGGAAAATGAAAACATGAACATTGTTGATGGAAACGATGAAATTCCTCCCTTAGTCCCTCATACTTTTAATATTGGACAAATATATGTGCCACTTGGACAGAATGTCAATATGGTTGAGCCTGGGAATGTACTTACGGGTCAAGTTCCAAGTGGTCATGTGGCACAAGTGCCCACCACTGTTGAATTAGTTTCTCTTCTAGTGAATCATGCTGAAAGACCAGAGAAGTTTGTTGGCTTAAACTTTAAAAGGTGGAAGAAAAACATGGTTCTATATATGGCCACATTAGGTCTAGCATGGTTACTAGCCGAGAAACCATTAAGGCTAAAAGAGAATGAAAATGATTCTAGTGTGTTTTTAGCTTTCAATGCATGGAAAGATTCTGACTACTTGTGCATAAATTATGTATTGAATAGTTTGGTCAAATTTTTGTATAATGTTTATACTTTTAAAAAAGTGTTAAATAATTGTGGGACCCTCTAGCTCACAAGTACAAAACCGAGGATCCGGGAACCAAGAAATAAAAAATGGGCCATTTTCATGATTTTAAAATGGTGGATTCTAAAACTGTGGTTAGTCAAGTGCAAGGGTTGCAATTGATCATACATGAGGTACATGTTGATGGAATGAAAATTAGTGAGTCATTTTAAGTTGCCTCAATAACTGAAAAATTGCCAACTGGTTGGAAAGATTTCAAGAACTATCTCAAGCATAAGCGCAAAGAGATGAGCCCTGAAGATCTAATTGTCCATTTTGGCATTGAAGAGGATAATAAATGTTCTGAGAAGAAAATTGATGTTAAAAAAATATTGTGGAGCATAATGAAAGTTCCAAGAAATATAAGGGCACCAACATATTGGAGAATAGGGAACAATTATACTTGGGCAACTCAACTGCCTTAGAGATCAAGGAGAAGAAAAGGTTTTTCTAAAGATGACATCGAGAAAGGAGTTAAAGATTACAAATGTGTTTTATGTTCTTTATATTTGAAAGAATCTCATTTATGGGACACTTTTGGTTACCAATGGTTTCAAAAATTGTACTTCGGTCCCAGAAATGGTTTTGTCCAAAAATAGAATGTATATGAGAAAGATTTATGTAACTGATGGCATGATAAAGATAAGTGTAATTGTCATTGGTCTAATTGATATCAATAAAGAAAAGTCTTTTGTTAATATGCTTAGTCATCTAATTTATGGCATGGTAGACTAGGTCACGTGAATTTTAATTAATGGAGTCAAGAAATGATACATTCTATGAACATGTAATTCCTTGTAAATATCGCTCATCAAAAAGGATTTTTGATAAACCTAAGGAAGAACCTCATGTTCAAGATGAAGACAAATAGAGCTTTGACAAAGCAAATGAGCAAGCATATAAAAGCCATGTGGTCCCGACTTTCTCACCTGTGTGCTAGAAGCTGAACCTCGGTGATAAGGAAAGAGAAATCCTAAGAATTTATATTTTTTATCACTCGAACTTACAAAGAGGTTGTAAGTTCTAATGTGGGCCCATTATGGAAATAAGCCATAAAAAGTTAAATCGATTCCATCTTGCAAAATCATACATGGGAGTTAGTAGATCGGCCTTGTAGAAAAGGCCACTTGGTTCTAAGTGGATTTTCAAGAAAATTTCGAAAACTAATGGAATGATTGAAAAATACAAGGTAAGATTTGTGATCAAAGGTTATAGACAACATGAAGGTCTTGACTATTTTGATACATATTCTCATGTAACGAGAATAAACTCCGTAAGAATGATAATAGCGATTACAATTTTGTGAAATATTGAAATTCATCAAATGGATGTAAAGACTGCATTTCTTAATGAAGATCTTGAGGAAAGATAGACATGGAGCAATCTGAAAGTTTTACAACACCTCGACAAGAAAGAAAATTTTGCAAGTTGAAATCCATATATGGAGTTGAAGAAGCACCTAAACAATGACACAAAAAAATTGACAGTGTTATGATGTCAAATGGATTCAAAATCAATGAGTGTGATAAATTTGTACATGTCAAGAATACAGAACATGGATATGCTATTATATGTTTACATGTTGATGACATGCTAAATGTAGGAAGAAATGATGTAAAATATAATAGCTCGGATACCATGATAAAATATAATTGGGTGTTAATCACTGGAGCATTGATATCTCGTCAATGACACCTCTCATCAATGATGATGATTGCATTATATAGTGTTACAAACTAAAGTCTAACATGGATAAGATTCTAAAGTCTATAAGGAAATTACCATCTAATCTACCTTACAAGGAAACTAAACCTATAAGGTAACTATCATTTATAATCTTTCCTACTAGGAAATTGTTTCTATTTCCTTATCACTCTCCCTCAAATTAGAGCATAATGAACGAGAATGCCCAACTTGTGAAAAAAATTATGAAATTAATAATCGTTAAATTTTTTTGAAAAATAATAATAAAAATAAATCTCCATTGAACGTGATTCAACTTTAGTAGCGATAGAAGTAGCAACATTAACAGTAACAATATCAGTCGGTAGAGCAGTATTCAAATTCATTAGCAGAAGTAGTAGCAACATCATATTCGAGATTCGACATGTCGGAGAACGGTAGAAATAAGTCGACGACTGAATTTTAAAAGTTGATCGACTAACTTCGATAGTAGATACCTATGAGTGGCGGACAACAACAACAATATAACGACAACAAAAGTCGGTAGGTTGCAATAACAAATAGCAGCGAGCAGCAGACAACAATAACATTTAAACGACAACAAAAGTCGATGGGCTGCGACATTAAACAACGATGAGCAGCGGACTACAAAAATAATAAAACAACAAAAGTCAACGAGCTGCGACAAAAGATAACAGCGAGCAGTGGGCGATTACGATAACGAAATGATAATAAAAGTTTGGTGGCAAAGACGTAAATGTGTAGCAGGCCACGACAACAGATAGCTGCGGGCAGCGGCGAGAAGGACGTCGACTTCGGTCTTCAGGATCTTTGACTCTAATACCATGTAAAATATAATCAATGGATACCATGATAAAATATAATCGGATACCATGATAAAATATAATCGGGTGTTAATCAATGGTGCATTGATATCTCATCAAGGACATCTCTCATCAATGATGGTGATTACAATTTATAGTGCTACGAACTAAAGTCTAACAAGAATAAGATTCTAAATTCTATAAATAAATTACCATCTAATCTAACCTACAAGAAAACTAATTATATAAGATAACTACCATTTATAGTGTTCCCTACTAGGAAATGATTTCTATATCCTTATCAAATGAACACATGGTTAAATTGACCAAAGATATATTAAAGTACAGATTGATATGAAAGATATGGGACTTGCTGATGAAATTTTAGAAATTAAAACTATAAGAACAAAAGAAAGAATTGTTTTAACTTAGTCACACTACGTTGATGAAATTCTTAACAAGTTCAGTCAAGGTGATGTTGTCCTAGTTAGAAAATGATATAAGCCAACACTTGTGAAAGAATAAGGGAGAGAATTTCTCAAAAATGAGTATGCAAGAATGATAGGAAATTTCATGTACTTAATGACATGTACAAGCTGAGATATTGCCTTCACTGTAAGTAGACTATTTAGATATACCACTAATCAAGTATTGAACATTGGAATGGTATCATGAGAATACTGAAGTATCTATGATTTACTCGTAATTATGGTCTACACTAGTCTAGATATCCAAAAGCAATTGAAGGATACTATGATGCGAATAGAATATCAGATATACAAAACACAAAGAGCACAAGTGGGTACGTGTTCACTCTGTGAGGTGCTGTTATGACGAGGAAATCGCCTAAACAAACTGTGATAATTAGACTCACAATGGAATATGAGTTTGTAGCATTGGATGTCTCGGGTGAAGATGCTGAGTGGGTGAGGAATATTTTAGAGGATATTACAAACTGGTCAAAACCAGTGCCTACAATATGCATACATTGAGATAACTAATCTGTAATTGGTATGGAAAATGATACAATGTATAATGGTAAGTGTCGACACAAACGTCGAGACATAAAAATGTTCATTTTCTCAAATTGGAGTCATAAGCGTTGAGTTCGCGAGGTCTAAAGAAAATATAGCAGATCCACTAACCAAAGGGTTACCTAGAGGCAAGCATAGAAAACATCTAGAGAAATGAGACTTAAACCTATACAATTTTTAGTTCGAGACAAAGGAAACCCCAACTATGTCGAGTGGAGATCCTAAGATCTTGGTTCAAAGTGACAACCTAATTGTTAAGACTTGGTGAGGTCACTGTAAGGGCTACACCCGGTCATATTTCTGAGATGCAAACAGGGACACCTGTAGAAAAGGTTAAGCATTTGTACTTTTAATGATTCTTATGCGTTTTTAGCAGAGTAATGTGGATTACTCTTAAGTAAGAAATGAACTATGTGAGAGAGAAGTGGGATCACTTCAAAGGAGAATTGTTGGGCTAAATCCTTTAGAAACTCTCGCAAAATTAGGAAGAATGTTCACTACTAAAATGGACATAATCATGAGAATTGAATATGAGTCAGGATGATATCTTTGTGAGATATTCTACCATTTACACAAACATCGAATTAATTCAAGCACATCCAGTCTATTTGTCCACCAGTGAGTAGATGTGTTTTCACAAGGGAAGGTTCAAAGGTCTCTCTACCTATCCTGTGCGGATATTAACTACAAAATCTATCACCATTCCATGCCGACCTTTTGTCAGATTATTCGAGGTCAAAATACCGTTATTATTAGTGTCGTTCAATTTCATTCATGCGAGGGGATTGTTTGATAAATTCATAATAAAATGTCACATTTTGTATAATTGAATGAAATTAATATTTGTAACTCATATCCATATAATATATGGAAATACGTTTTTTGAAAATTATATAAACATATCAATATAATGTGTGAAAGGATAATGTCTTGCAATTTACATATATGCATGTGCATTATAAGGAAGATGAATGATTTGGTAGTTACATATAGTGTAACTCATATCCATATCATGTATGGAAGATAATGGCTTGAAGTTATATATGTTCATGAAGAAGATGAATATTTTTTGGTTTATTACATAAGATGTAATTTTTGAGAGAAAGATAATGGCTTGCAAGTTATGAAAATCTCAATTGATTTCTCACCATTATGTCTAATTAGTGAGTCACACAATTGAGAAGTTATATAAACAAGCCTTATTCTCTCATTTAATCATTTCACACACACATACAAAACATTAATCCAATCACATATTAAGTTGAGCTTTCCTTTTGTAACTCAAAATATCCATCTCATTTCTAAGTCTTTTCCAAGTTTCGGTGATAGATTCAAATTCTAGTTCGCCTGAATCTAGACTATTGGTGTACGGTGCTAATTCAGAGTCGTTGTATCTTGGGATGTGTGCGTTCATTGATTCCAACACCCAGTGGAGAGCGAATACACTTTAAGGAAACTGTGTAACATGCCTCAACTATTTCTGATTTGGTATAAAACAAAGAAAAGTTTGGATTAGAATATTTCATATTTTATGACTTCCGCAATTTGTTATTACAATTTTTACCTAATAATTTTCCATTTCTACAAAAGAAATCAAACCAATGAATTCCATTTTTAATATATAAAAAAACTTCTTGAATTCGCAACCTCTTGAAACTAAGAGTGGGCTACACTTTATTGTTAGGTAATAATGTGGAAGTAGTAAAACTTAAAATATCCTAAAATAAACTTTTCTTTGTTTTATACAGATCAGAAAATAGTCGAGACCCGTTGAACATTTTTCTTAAAGTGTATTTGCTCTCACTCGGGTGTTAGAATCGATGAGGGCACACTTCCCACGATACATCGACTTCAAAACTAGCATCGTACAACGTACAACAGTCTAGATTCGAACAAACTAGAATTTGAATATTTCTCTATCACCAAAACTTGGAAAAGATTTAGAAAAGGAGAGATATATTTTGAGTTAAAAAAAAAGCTCAACTTATGAAGTTGGAATAATTTGTGTGTGAAATTACATAATAATATTTGTTTACCTAGCTTTTCAATTGTGTAACTCACCAATTAAACATAATTGTGAGAAATCAATTGACAATTTCATAACTTGCAAACCATTATCTTTCTCTCATGAATTACTAACAACCAAATATTCATGTCCCAATCAATCACCTTTCATATTATAGACATGAATATATCTGACTTGCAAGTTTGGTGTCCAAATGCGGGTATCCGCACTTTCGGGTACCCGCACATCCGGGTACCCGCTTGTGCGAGTAATTGAAAATACATCCCGTGGTCTGCCCCGGAAAAATGAGGGCCGGGTAACAGAGTACCCGCTGACCCATTTAAAATTAATGTTTTTGAGATAATTATCATTTCTTTATGTAACGTAAATTTTTATTAATGCAAGAAAAATGTCTTTATAAAGATGGTAATGTAGTTTAACAATTGAATTCTCGTGACATTTTTTTACAAATAATTATCACCTTTTATCATTAAAAAAAGTCAACATGCAATGATTACTAATAGTAACAAGTCCGTAATCATCATCATTATCATTCTCTAGTTTGAATGAATGTAACAAAACATGCTGAAATGACGAGAATAAAACCATTGTGTTAATAAATTTTGATTTAGTGGAGACCTTACGAATGTTTGATAAGAAATTTGTGATGGAAAATTAAATATTTTTTTATCAACTTGACCTATTGGCTACTGCTAGAATAAAGTTGTGACCAGGGTTATAATTAAAAATTCGAGGCTGAAAAGGAAGGGCCAGAACATAGAAGGTACCATTGAGAATTTAAAGTTGAAAGAGAATGCTTCAAAATTTATCACTTGAATATTATGTAAATTCACATTATTTAATAATTAATATTACATAGGTATAGACAATTGAGGATTGAGAGTAGATGTGTAGAAAAATATTAGGGTTATTTACATTTATAACTGACTTTAGGTAGAAAGTGCCAATATAACCCTGCAATCTCAGAAAGTGCAAAAATAACCCTAACTTATTATTGTATGTGCCAATCTAAC